>OX459099.1:9623407-9788407 GCA_949775045.1 Metridium senile | reverse complement strand
ACAACATTTGTATGGGCTTCCTGTGGTTTAAACTTGACACGTCATATTCCGAGATTATAACAGACGTTCTTTTAGTGCACCTGCCATTAAGTTAACTATGGATGTATAGAAGACTTCGGTCTCCCAAATCTTCAGATTCGAAGTTATAAAGAGTTTCCATTTGGTTTATAAGACAACTGCGTTGAATTTCAGAGATTGTTGGTAAGCCACCTCTGATACAAGCCTTTAATTTACAAATAACTCTAACGATGTATGATTTAACTCATTCGATCATCATGATACTGTTTTAAAAAATGTTTGAGAAAATCTTTTACATTAAAAATTACTACATTTTGAAATTTAATAACATTTTATTATTTACGATCTTGTGGATCGAAAGCATGGCAGAATTTTGCTAAAAAATCGTAGATAAAACAATACTTATATTAATAGAATAATATTATATGTTACAACTTTTTCATTTGAATGTTTTAGAATACATTATGGAGGACGAAAGGGTTGTTATGTCGTCTGAATGGAGGACAAAATTAGACAACGATAAATACAGAAACTGACTCAAAGTCTGGTACGCTATACATCTAGCGTGCATTGGAATACGATCATATGTCAACAGAGAAGCACAAGCCTTCCATAGGACTGTGCTGGCTAAGGGATTTGCTCCTTGCATTTGTACGTACGTGCCTAGACGTCGACCAAATCAAAGACAAAAGGAATTGAAACGCCACCACAAAAAGCATAATCGTGGAGTTACAGCGACAAAAGTAAATGGATGGATCCTATCGATGGTTTTTTGGAAGTTGCAAAGCTATATATGCCGTTTGGATGTGCAAAAGGAAAGGTCAGTGCCGACGAAACAGATGCCATGGGATTGTTGAATCTTCTACAGTTCTGCGATCATTTCAAAACTAACAGTTCTGTTGTAAATGAATTCAAAAATACTCGCAACTTGTGTGTGCACAAAGCCCAACAAGAGCTCTCCCAACTCCAAACGGATGAGGCTTTCAAGGCTATTAAAGATTTTCTGCAAGATCCAGAACTAGTCTCCGAGCCTGATGCACAAAGTGCATTATTAAAGATCGATGAGATTGAAAATGAAGTCTTGATTGTCTTCAAGGACGTGGAAAACAAAGTTATATCAATCATGGAAGCATTCATCTCGTCTGAGAATGAAAAACTAAGCGAACAGATAGAAGTATTTCAAGGCAAAGGACAATTTAACGCTCAACAGATAAAAAGTCAACTGCAAAATTGTTGGGACATTGTCACATGTTTATGAGCGTTTTTGTTTGAGTTTTAAATAAAATATTAAAATGTACAAAATGTATCGATTTGATTTGCAAACCCCCTTCCCCCCTGAACAATAATGATTGGTCTTTCAAATGATAACCGTTTCACATTCCCAAAACTCAACATTGATACGGGGGAGAGGGGGAAACGGAAAAATTATGTTGAAATATTTTTCATGTAAAAAAAAAAAACAGATAATGTCCCAAGGTATTTTGCACAAGATTGTAGACTTAAGTCTATTGTTTCGTGGTCAGTGAAGCGAATTCGCTGCGCAGGATATTTAATAATGATTGTTGTGTCATTATGTTCGTAGCGGCATGGTAGAGGTATTGAGACACTCAAGGGTGGTATAGTGTTTGAAGGTAAATGGAGAGATAACAGAAAGGTTGGCGAAGGTCAACGTAGGACGCGATGGGGAAGCACTGAAACTACAGAAATACAGGTATGGTTTTCGTCTTAACAGTTCTTCCTACCTCCCGTCATCATTGGTACCAGAGGTCATTTTCTACTTGCTTTAGTGCTTGTAAATCTGATTTTTAGTCACCTCGCATACTCGTTTAAGTTATCTGTGGTGTTTTAATTAGCTTTAAATACACTGATGGAGAGAGAGGGGGTAAAGTGCGCCCACTTTATCGAGTTATCGATGTACGTAAAGCATTGACATTGCCTTTGGTTTGTTTCACAAAGACATGAGATAAACCACTTGACGGGTTTTTATGTTCTTCTTACTAATTTAGTATTATTGTTTTTAGCAATGGAAAGAAGATCAGTTGATGAACAAGGACGAGTCAGTTGCTCCGGACCTTCCATTCTTACAAAGACACTGAGAGGCATTTCTAGAAACAAACCCCATAAACAAAATGGAAAATATAATTGATAGTGGCTGTGAGTATCGGCTAAACTCTATTTCAAGAGGCAATGTATGTCACGGAAAATCGAGCAACACGCGGAAGATATGAAAAAATCGGTTTCTTTATTTTTTTGCATATCAATAGTCCCTAGGGAGGATATAATTGGCATATTTTTTATCTTCAAAACTTATTTTCTTTCCGCGAAATTAATGCAAATTAAAAAAAACGAACGGATATTGAAGCCGTTTGCCCGTACCCGTGCCCGCACTATATCTTACATCAAAAGAAAAGTATTTGTCTTAAGCAATAAATGAAAACAATATGAAAATGATTAATTAGTTATACTTGTATCCATGTAAATATCAAGAAAATATTAACCAATAAAAATAGCAATTTACTTTTAATATGTCAAACATTAACTGGATTACATACAAATGGAAACTAGCGAGTAAACTAGTATAGGCTGCGTCGGTGTTTGATATATACGATAGTTAATATAATGAAATTTGTAACACCGTATAAATGTTGACCTAACTTTTCTGCCGTTTCGAGCTTTAGCCCTTCGTCTTCTTTAACTCCGACAAATTGCTTAAGTTCTAAACTTCAGTAAAGCTAAGTCAACATTTTTTACGGTGTTACAAATTTCATTATATTACCTATCGGATTACATACAAGTTGGATGCATTGCAGCTCCAAGTGAGATAATAAGGCCAAAAAGAACATACACTACATGTTTCGAGACTTTTTGACCAGAGCTAACCACTTTAGTCTTCACATTGACGTTGGGATTGGCTCCTGTGAAGTCCATAACCATACAATTGGAGGACTTCTCGTACTTAAACGATGCTCCCCACATCTGGTTACACAAGCCTTCGCCATTCTTGTAGCGCTGTGCAAAAATATATAAATAAAAATACATAAGGAACTAAATAAGTAAATCAATAGGTAGATTTAACAAATAACTAGACGCCATCTGGGCGATTACTCTGGCTTCAAATGAGACATGATGTCATTGTTGCTATAGGAACGCCTTGGACCTAACCCTCCAATCTGAGGACCAAGACGACGAAAAAAAAGAATCGTTTGTATTTTTAGACTCGGGCTTTTCCGTACACGGTAATGGCTATCTTCAGCCAAGCCGTGGCCTCCCTTTTAAAGATTTGTACAAGCTAGCTAAAGCCTAGTTTTCACTAGCGACGCAAGCACAAGCGCAAACACAAGCGCAAGCGCACGAGATCTTATTTCGTCGTGAAAACCGTTTGACGCAGTCATCATCATCATCAATGTTTCCCGCTCGGCGCGTGATCGGCCTTGGGGCGTGATTGCTTGTAGCAAGGGAACCTACGCTCTAGCAACCGCGTGAAGTCCTTTAGTAGGTCTTCCAACTTTTTCCACGTCTTACTCTTGTCGAAAAGTACTTGTTTTTGTATTACATCATTTTTTCATTCTGCTCACATGAGCTATATATTTTAGGTACTGGATGTGACAAAAGTCCTGAATTGGTTGTGTATTGGTTATCTCATGAAGTCTGATGTTTGAGATCTTAAAAGCCCAATCGAGTTCTCCTTTCACTTGGGTTGCCGGATCAATGCCCTTTTTTCGTTGGCTTTGTAGTGGCGCATTCTTTCGTGCATATCCTCCTGCTATCATCTTCCTAAGGAATCCGTTCCATATAACATGCATCAATCTTTTGAAGCTCTGCACCAGATAGTTTCCATGCCTGAACACTATATAATAACCGGGAGCGGACTCATGCTGTCAGGATTTTCATTCGTGTACTGAGGTAGATTTCACGATCAGTAAGGATGTGTTTCAATTCATTCCATTTTTCGAACGCCGATGAGATCCTAAATAGAGAAATGCAGATGACTTGCCAGAGTTTGTAATTAAGTGACCTAAATAGCGGAATTGCCTGACGTTCTTTATTTCAATTCCATTAACAGTGAGTAGGCTCTTCTGATCTTTTATATCTTCATTAACGTTAAATGCCATAGTCTCCGTCTTTTCGTAGGACATACGTAATCCGTATCTTGAGAACGTGTTGTCATATATCTCCAAGATTTTCTTCAGTGTGTTGATATTTTCTGAGTGATAACGCAAGCGCAAGCGCAAGATATCAAAAAATTTCCTTTTTTCTTTCGTTTGCGCTTGTGCTTGCGCGTGGCACTAGTGAATAGTTTGTTTGCGCTTGCGTTTATTCACGTCTCGTTTTCACATGCTTGTGTTTGCGCTTGCGTTTGCGCTTGCGTTTGCGCTTGCGTTGCGTCGCTAGTGAAAACCAGGCTTAAGCGTTCAAAAGTTTCTCTTTTCAAATTACTTGCTACACCTTTTCAAATTTAAACATCCTTTGAGGTTTTTCAGACACCTATAAACTTCACTCTTGTCTTCGATTCCCTTTGATCATTTCAAAGTGTTTACCGTTAAATTTGGTGTCTTTTATATTAAGGTCAAATTCCCGCTTTCTGCTTGGTTAACTTGTACAAAACTTTAATTAGGTGGACACGGTATGGTGCGTCGCGCTATAACTGTTTAAGTTTTTTGTAACATTTCAATTTTAATAAATTATGCTTACTTACATCTTCGAACGTCTGACACTTTGATTTCCGTGGACATGTATAGGAACTTGCAGAAAAGTTGAAATCACCCAACCAGTTTTGGACACATGTCAGGTCGTACTTGCATGCGTCAAACCAGTCATCACAGTACTTGCTGCAGATGGGGACACCTTTGATAGCAGCCTTGCCGATGTGCCATTTTATGAGGTTTGGTTCACACTGGAAGAAACACTCTTCGTTCCTCAAATATTTATCACAAGCCTGCAAAAAAGCAAAATGAAATGCATATACTACGGTGGCCCATATACGCAATGCTTGAATATATATTTTTGGGCACAAGTATGTTATAAATGAATAAAATGTTACTTCTTAGTGCACAAATATATATTTATTAAATGAAATATATAAACGCATAAACGTATTTCTCAATACACAAAAGTTACTCACAGTACACGAATATATTTTCTCAATACACAAAAGTTACTTACAGTATACGAATATATTTTCTCAATACACAAAAGTTACTTACAGTACACGAATATATTTTCTCAATACACAAAAGTTACTCACAGTAGACGCCGAATATATTTTCTCAATACACAAAAGTTACTCACAATACACGAATGTATTTTCTCAATACACATTCAAAAGTTACTCACAATACACGAATATATTTTCTCAATACACAAAAGTTACTCACAATACACGAATGTATTTTCTCAATACACAAAAGTTTTAAAAGACTCACAGTACAATGTATTTTCTCAATGCACAAAAGTTAAGACTCGCAGTACACGAATATATTTTCGCAATGCACAAAAGTTTTAACGGAAACTGGGACCGACTCTAACAAAACATGCTAGCTTGCGAAGACAAAATATGGCTTCCCCTAAACGAAACCAGGCCTCTATTAGTGCAGAGTCGGTCCCAGTTGCCGGTAAAACTTTAATTGTGTATTGAGAAAATATATTCGTGTACTGCGAGTCTTAACTTTTGTGCATTGAGAAAATATATTCGTCTATTGTGAGTAACTTTTGTGTATTGAGAAAATATATTCGTGTATTGTGAGTCTTAACTTTTGTGTATTGAGAAAATATATTCGTGTACTGTGAGTACATTTGTGTATTGAGAAAATATATTCGTGTACTGTGAGTAACTTTTGTGTATTGAGAAATATTTATGTTTATGCGTTTAAAAATGTATTTCATTTAATAAATATATATTTGTGCACTAAGAAGTAACATTTTATTCATTTATAACATACTTGTGCCCAAAAATATATATTCAAGCATTGCGTATATGGGCCACCGTAACTACTTGTGTGGCTTGGCACAATTTGAATTATTGCGTCACGTGCAAGGTAGACGTTTTCATATTTTTTCTCCAAAATGTAAGCATTTGTTTGAAAACAGACTTCATCAACGTAATACATTTATCAAGATAGCAATGTCGGGGTTAATTCAAGCTTATAAACTATCACCATACGGAACTGATATTTATAAAAGCACGCCTTTGAGGTTAAAAAGAGCATGATTTGCCTTGGCAAGCAAAATAAATCGAAACATATGCAAAATGGCACGTGCATGACATTATGTGTGTTCTTTACTTCAATCACGTCGATTAAACTAAAGCAAAATTACCTGGCTCATGTTGGAGCAATGGTCCCAGGTAAAATTCCACATGTTTTTGACACGATGATTAGCGAGTTCTACGGTAAAATCTGCTGTACAACAAGACTTGTCTTTCCATGCGTGACATTCTTTGAAGGCTGCACTCTCCTTGGATGGGACTTTTTTGTGATATACTCCGTCCATACATTTCTCTGTGCTTTCTGCATGAACTTTCAGAAGCTGGACGCTAAGAAACATTACCAAAAAGACTGCAGACATGTTGCTTTTGAGACCCATCTTTTAAAACAGCTAGTAACGTCTCGTGATGTTACGAATAATTTTTACACTATCGTACCCAGATTCCTCTCATTGTAGCCGGAAACATGACGTCACGCGTACGTGTCATTCCACTATGTAAAAAAGGAAATTAATAGAAGAAGTGTTATTTTGATGCATCAAAAACATCTAAACACCGAACGTGAGGTACAATTTGTAAAAAAAAAGTGACTAGAGATGAGGAGAAAGCTAGTTGTAAACAAATTAATGCAATTAATATTAATTTATCAACTTTTCTTATTAAGCCTGGTGCCTAGTAATTGCAGCCCATTTTTATTTCATTGAAACTATACCAGTTATTTCAAACACCCACTTGGCTATCTAAAAGTGAAAAAAAAATTGGGGGGTCACCTCGCATCGAAGCGAGATAATTATTGTTAAATACCTGATGACGTAGGTGTATTTTTGCGAATTTTAAAGAAATACTATTTCATATTGTTAAGAGTTACTCAAGAAATAAACGTGAAATAATAATCTACGACATACATATTTTCGACTTTAAGTCAAAAATGTTGTTTATCACTCAGACAGCTATGTTTTATAATAGCTTTTTGGCGAAAATCACGAAAAAAACCATTTTGTTTGCATATCAATCTCGAACCCAGAGCCTGCGTTACTCTTGGCCAGCAGTGCCGAGCAACGTATATCGCATATCGTATTATTAAGTAAAACCACTTCTATTTTTAAAATATCAACTTAGAAAAAAACTTCGATATCACTATAGCATTTCTAGCGAAGTCAAATTAGGGGTATCCACGCGTTTTTGAAAGATATGAATTTTTAGATTTCATATTTAGGTAAAACCGCGCGAAAATTCGTGACACACGTGACTTTCTGCACATCACCGCGTGACAAGATTTCTACCTGGCGCGTTTACAAACGCCAATGAACCTTCAAATTCGCTTCAAACACAAGGCAAAACACTGAGGAAAAAGCTTTTGAGCTTCAAATTGACAAAAGATTCACTTCAACTAGAACTTAATAGTGTGGTAACTATATATTAAAAGTCAAAAAAGAAATTATATAATATTCTATATATTCTATATTTTTTTTGTAAAATATATATAGTTTTCATCGTAAGATTTACTATAAACACATCACGGCAATTTTTCAAATTCAAACTAACAAAAAACAACCTGAAAGTTCTTGTGAAATGGAATTAAAAGCCTCCAGAATCAGTTCTACCAACACAAGATCGATTTGAAAAGACAAGAAAGTTAAAACAAGGTATTTTATAATAAACTAGACGCCCTGATGGCGACTTACTGGGCCACCTGGATTGCTCAGATTTCCTAATTGATCTGATAGTTTTTTCAGCTACAAGTCTGAGTTTCAATTATTAATTAATTTCTCGGATTAGTTTGAGACCATTTCAAACGAATTAATACATATTTGTTGCTGTTGTTTTATTAATTTGTATTATTTTTTTTATCCTCCCTCCTTTTCCCAATGGTCGTTTCGTTGGTCTCGTTGACAGTGAGTTCAAAAACTGTCTCAGAAACAATATTATTAAGTTGTTCTTGCAAAATAAACGCCAGAAAAACAAAGATAGATAGTAACTGAAGGAATTTGGGTTATATTTGAGGCGCTTTGGGCTGTTGGGAGTAGTTTTCAGACAGGCTGATTTGAGCTCTTTATTTGTTGTTGTTGCGAGCTCCAGGTTTAAGACTGGTAGAGTAATAATATAAATAAGAAAAATAAGATGTTTTGTGTAATTTTTGGGCTTGTTCAGAAACCTGCGCGGCATTTGTTTCTATGTACCGGGATCCCTGTGTCACAAAGTGTTGACATTTCACCCCCTCCCCTCCCCTCCCACCAAAGCGCCGCTTTGGAGACTCAGATTTCAGAATTCGAGAGGTTTCAAAAGGTCTCAAAACTGTGTCAGAGAGAGTTTTATGAAGTTGTTCTCGAAAATTAAACGTATGAATAAGAAAGATAGATAGTTACTAAGGCAATTTGTGTGATTTTTGAGGCAATTTGGGCTGTTGAGAGTGGTTTTCAAGACAGGCCGATTTAAGACTTGTGACGCGATGTTGTCAGAGAAAGTCACATAAATTTCTCTGACAATGTGAAGAACAAAAATAGCACATTAATCAATATAAACTTCAGATTTCTGTTTGAAGTGCTAGATATGCCGTAGCGATTGCAATTTTGCATGCACATCTTCTGTTTTGTGCTAGAACTTTAAGAAGACTTCGCTAACGGCGGATCGATTGTTTGAAAACACTGATTCCGGCTAAGATAACTCTTAAGAGAATCGAAGAGCTCGTAAATTACCAGTTTCGATCGCTAATCTGAAGCTTGTACATGTAAAGAACAAATTCTTCTCGTCTTTTAATAGGAGTAAGTAAAGTGCTTTACTTGGAGCAGCATCTCTGTAGAACAGAATGTAATGATAGAGAAACCTTTGCAAACCTCAGGTCAAAGAACAAAGCGATCGTTTTCAGCGGGAACAAATTAATTTCCATAATTGTCGAAGCACATGATTTTCACGTGATCTTCGCCTGTCAAACTAATGACAACGTCAATCACCGTCAAAGAAGGAAGGAATGTCTGATGAGGTCATGCATGTTCGTCATGTTCCATATTAGCGTTGTCATGGTGTCGAGGCTATAGTTGGGCCGCAAAGGACATTGGGCTACCCATTGTTCATTTGTCTGGTCGAAGAAAAACAAACCTATTTTAAGACTGTGCTACCACAGGTAGCCCAGTAATAAGTTTGTGTAAAACATCATTTTGCCGTTTAAAAAAAAAAACTCGTACAATTTCGAAGTAAAAACTACTAAAAAAGCTCGTTTAGTAGGCCTAAAAAGTCTAAATAAACAAAAGTTATTCAACCAATTTTGAATTATATTTGTATCTTAATTCATTTTTAATGTTTTCCGTTTATGAGGATGTGAAAATTGCATAAACATATCTCTTTTTCAATAGACCAAAGGTCCACGAAAAGTGCAATTTAAGCATAAACATCGTTTTATGTACCGTTTTTATCTCAAAAAGTTAATCAAATGGAGACAGACATTTTCTCTTTTCTTTCAAAAAAAAAAACAAGGAAGAGATTTTTCCTTTTTGTGGCTCGATTATTGTTTTTTACGGTATTTTCCGCGAACTTATTTTCGACTGCACTCTCGAACTTGATGCGCAGTAAGAATGCGTATGAACAACACTAGGCACCATCCTTAAGATAGATCGGCTGACCTTGACTTAAGTTTCAACACAAAATATTTGAATATTCGACCAGGAGCCCATGATTCGGCTCACAATACTTGTTTGGGCTTCCTGTGGTTTAGACTGGCCAATTCCGAGAAGTCCAAAATTTATTCGTTTGTATCATGGTTAATATTAACTCTGTTTACAGACGATCTTTTTGTGCATCTGCGATTAAGTTGAACAACTATGGATGTATAGAAGACTTCAAACTTTCAAATCTTCAAATCAGAAGTTATAAAGAGTTTACATTTGGTTTATATTAAAGACAACTGGAACTACTTCAGCGTTTGAATTTCAGAGATTGTTGGTAAGTCAACGCCGATAAAAGCCTTTACAAATACTTTAGCGATGTATGACTTGACTTGTTCGATCATCATGATACTGTTTTAAAAAAGTTACTACCTTGCGAATCGAAAACATGGCACAATTATGCTTAAATAATCGTAGATAAAACAATATTATGTTACAACTTTTTGTATGTTTTAGAATACATAATGGAGGACGAAAGGGTCGTTATGTCGTCTGAATGGAGGACAAAATTAGACAACGATAAATACAGAAACTGGCTCAAAGTCGGCTACGCCATACATCTAGCTTGCATTGGAATACGGTCGTATGTCAACAGAGAAGCACATGCCTTCCATAGGACTGTGCTGGCTAAAGGATTTGCTCCTTGTAAATGTACGTACGTGCATAGACGTCGACCAAATCCACATCATGACATGGCAAACTGCGACTGGGCAAAGGAATTGGAACGCCACCACAAGAAGCGTGATCCAACGTGGAGTAACAGCGACCAAAGTATATGGTTGGATCCTATCGCTGGTTTTTGGGAAGTTGCTAAGATATATATGCCGTTTGGATGTGCAAAAGGAAAGGTCAGTGCCAACGAAACAGATGCCACGGGATTGTTGAATCTTCTACAGTTCTGCGATCATTTCAAAAGTAACAGTTCTGTTGTGAAAGAATTCAAGAATACTCGCAACTTGTGTATGCACGAGGCCCAACAAGAGCTCTCCCAACTCCAAACGGATGAGGCTTTCAAGTCTATTAAAGATTTTCTGCAAGATCCAGAACTAGTCTCCGAGCCTGATGCACAAAATGCATTATTAAAGATCGATGAGATTGAAGACGAAGACTTGATTGACTTCAAGGACGTTGAAAACAAAGTTATATCAATCATGAAAGCATTCATCTCGTCTGAGAATAAAAAACTTAGCGAACAGATAGAAGCATGTCAAGGCCAAGAAGAATTCAACGCTCAAGAGCTCAAAAGTAAACTTTCAGACTTAACTGAGCTGGTCAAGTTTTGCATAACGGCTGACAGAGAAAGAGATGGTGTTCTTGAAGATCAAAGCAGACAAATCAAGCAGATGATATTGCTTATTGAGGAAAATAGTGCACCAGTAAATACCAAATTGAGTTTAAAGTTGTTGAAAGTCGGGAGCAATCTTAGTTGGGTGGTCTCAATTTATCTGTTCGCTTTATACCTTACGCTTCCAAGAGTTTTCTCAAGACGAATTCTGATAATGATATGCCTGCTGAGCCAATTTACTCTATTAGAGGAGCACCTTGTTGACTTTGGTAAGTGAACCGTTAGTGAGATATAATAATTATAATAGCAAAATAGAAATTAATCTTAAGGTTATTAAGGTTAAATTATAGAGAAATTCTATGTGGGGAACACTGCAAATTGTCTACCTTTCCTTTCTTTTGTCTCTGACTCCTCTGATTGGTTTAAAACTTTTAACTCTATATAAAACTTTGCAGAAACGCGTAAACACAATTTGTTCTTCCAAAACTTGCTGTGTACGTATATGTCAATAAATCCCATTAGTAAAAATCTCACAATTTAAATGTGGGGAAAGTGAAATGCCGCAGAACAAAAGGAAGTGCTATTGTTTTTATAATTAAGGATCCTTACTTAACGCTTTTCTTATGACTTTTTAAGTCATTAATGAAACGCATACACATATATACTTGCATGGTAATTATTTATGAAATCTTTTTGTTGTATTATAAAACTTATTATGTCAACAAAAGAATTTAGCTGCGTGCGAAAATTTAGCTAAATGGGAGGTTTTTTTGTGACGTATTTTCACTGGAAAAGTTACTAGATATATATATGTTGGTCTGATCACAGGCAGCCCAACTATTCTCTTTGAGGATCTTTTTTAATGACAATAAAGTTATTTTTAACCGCGCGCCGATCGAAATACATATTGAGCGCGCGGGTGGGGTCCCTGTGGTGTATTTGTTCGAGTGCGCGCGGATGGGATTCCTGTGGCTTTTTACAAGCAATTTTTCGTCAAAGTCGCGCATAGGCAGCCCAACTACTCCTTTCGAGGATTTTTTTATTTTTCAATAAAGATTCAATGGAAAAAAATGCGCGCGACTCTTTTGGTTTCTTTGTTTGGCGCGCGCTTGTAGTCTTTGGGTTTCCTGTGGCGCGCTTGTAGATTATGGGGCTCCTGTGGTCAATCCCGCGGGAGACAAGTATATATTGTGACAAGGTATGAAACACGGTCACGTGATAAATCACAATTTCGCTACTATCTCTTCACCTAAAAGACGAATTAATGATTTTTCTACGAATAACAATACGAATCATCTTTCTCCAGATAACATACGAGTTTGAGTCTTCAATCTTTATTACATGACGAGAATTTCCTCTTGGACGCTAAAACTCGCGATGGATCGATGTGTGCCCCAGGTAGCTTGGACACTTTTCCGTGAAGCACTCGGGATTTTTCATTCGTTTGACATTCGTAGAGGTTTCGAGGAAGTCGTGAACTGTCGTGAATGCACGAATTTTTCCGAAATCTTGGCGAATTTTCGGAATATTTTTACCTAAAACTAAATACTTCGTCCGTCGTAAAAGCTTTTTTTCAGGGATTTTCTTACACATAATGGCCGAAATTACTTTAAACACCGAGCAAAGGAAAGTGGTTGACCGTGTATTAATGTGTGGACACAATGTTTAGCTTGCAAGCTAATGAAACGATCGAGTTTAATTTGTCGTCAATAACATGTTTGTTGGCCGGTTCTTGTTGGGAAATCCCCGATGATTTTGGTCATAATAATGAAGGATTTATTGACTAACAAACAAATCTAGACATCCTTTAACCTCAAGCAGATGATATTTACTCACTACTGACATCGACATTATGTGGCTGGTTTGAGTTGAGGATTGCTTGGACATTTTTCAATCAAGTAAAATTCACGGCTAAATTCGGACGAAAAGAAATCGCCATGATAGTCAGGTAATCCTGCTTTGAACAAAAATGCATTGATGAATACTTAAGATATTGACTATAGTAATATCGTAAAGCATCTGTTTTTGCAAGCTTATTTATTCAAGTGAATAATTTGTGTGCTAAACTTTGTCCGTTGGATGCCTTGTCATTCGCTTGGGTTTGCATTGTTTAGAAATGTGAAATTGAACTTCACTTTCTTCACTGAACAGATATCTTACTTAATCCTTTGACAACAATAACCTAATTAGGCTGCATTTTTTGTACTCTTTTTAATTCAAAAACAAAACTGTCAAATATAAACTTTTTTGATCTTTTTTCGCTCTTATTCAACAATAAAAGTGACTTTTAGAACTACCTGTTCTGTTTATGTGATGCATTGAGTGTTTTTGTTGTTTTTGCTTTGTTTATATCAGCTTTTTAACAAAAAGAAAATATTTACTCGACATTTTGAACGCCATTTTTAAAAAGTGAACAGGGAGCAAACACAACTTTTTCGCTGTTCCTCCGTCTATTTGTTTTGTTTTAATTTGTTTTGTGTTTTGTTGTAAAGACGTCGACATTCTATTTAATTTCGGAGACTGTTCGACCTACTCTACGAATGTCAAACGAATGAAAAATCCCGAGCGCTTCACGAAAAAGTGTCCAAGCTACCTGGGGCACACATCGATCCATCACGTGACCCGTGTTTCATGCCTTGTCACAATATATACAAGGTACCTGACCCTGCTGCCCATCCATCCCGCGGGATTGACCACAGGAACCCCACAATCTACAAGCGCGCCACAGGAAACCCAAAGACTACAAGCGCGCGCCAAACGAAGAAACCAAAATAGTCGAGTCGCGCGCATTTTTTTCCATTGAATTTTTTTGAAAAATAAAAAATCCTCGAAAGGAGTGGTTGGGCTGCCTATGAGTCGCGCGGTGTTGACGAGGAAGGTATTTTGACAAGGTATGAAACTCGGTCACGTGACAAATTTAGTTTCGCGCGTAGTAAATCAGCCATGGGAGAAAATTTTAATTCTTCTTTGAATATATAAACTTTACATTGTTGTTCAACTACAGTAAAAAGTATGATCATCTCCGACCTCAGCAAAGGGAATAAAATTTATTTATAAAAAAGGGCAGCATGAAACCCATTTCCGAAGTATGGTAATGTGCTTTTGAAACGCGCACGGTAACGTTAACGAAGTAACTGTATATTACCATACTTCGGAAATGATTCGTAGGGCAGCCAAGTGCGGTGAAATCATGCAAATGGTGTGAAGGAATGTCTTGTTGTGCCAAACATCAAACAATAGAACTCCCCGAGCATCACATCTTTGAGCAGTAGACTTTGAGCAGTACGAAACATTAATAGCTTGAAGCCCTCATAAAGTTTTATTAAAAACAAAAAGACGAGTTTTACGATTTTTGCATTTTTGTTAAATTGTATACAAAACTGCGAAAAAAAGTAAACATTGGATTTTTGGTCCGGCTCATATATTTTACGTTTTGAGAAGATCGTATGGCTCGATTGCTATCTAATTGCCATAAAGTGAGCAAGAGATATAGGAGAAAAGAACGAACGATGATTTTTGCTAACAGATACCCAAGAAATAATAAATATTTCGATGCAAAATCTATTGTTTAGATTTTGCGTAAATTATCCGCTTTATTTAAACAATCCTCGATATCTTGCAATCCGCCTTATAAATTTTGATAAAACTTTCCACAACTGGAGGCAAACATTCAAGGTGTAAGCAGCATGAAGCATTTTGTTAGAAAATGACTTTAAAGGCTATTATTATATGGCTACGATAGTACGCGCTCTCTGATTGGCTGATTTCCGGTCTGATATTTTCCCATATCAGACCGTTACCATGATAACGGTCTAATTTTCGTATTTTTTTTCAGACCGTAAAATTAAAAACAACTTGTAAAGTATTGCAATAAATATTTTGTTAAAGTTTTGCCTTTTCATACCTGCAAAGTGTTTTTAGCCAGTTTAGTTTGTGTGTTTATTATTCAATAATGAGAGATTCGGCGATAAAATATTTGTGATTTCGTATATCGCTAAGAAAAAAAGCCATATAATAAACGATTTATTAACCTCGCTTGTTCGGTCTGTCCGGAAAAATATCAGACCTCGGGTTTTTTTGTACGTCCTCGCTGCGCTCGTTCCGTACTGTCAAGACCTCGGTCTGATATTTTCCCGTACAGACCTCACGCTCAGTTTCGTAATAATCAATTAAAATTATGTCCGATTTCTCAAAAAAACATTCTAAATCATAATTCAGTCTTTATGAAAGAAATGTGTTCAAGTGGATTTGAAATCGAACCCAGTGCGTTTTTATACTGGAGCTTCAAATGCGGACGGTACTCGCGAAAAATTATTGGGTCGAGCCACCTTAAGAGGCTGTCTCGGTAAGAGCGGACCAGTGGACTTCGGTTTAAAAAATATATTTCCTTCATTTTCTGCCTGTGAGAAGTACTTTATAGGTAATTCACAAAATCGGCAATTTTTAAGCGATATCTATTAAAATGGTTTTTTTTAGAAGCGTTTGAAGTTTGGGACTCATTTGTCGGCTTTTTCGCATAATTTTCGAGGGAATTTTGGGCAACTTCACAAACTCGTCACTCAGCAACGTGCACGTATTTTGATTATTTTTTAACATAGCTAGAAAGGACATCATTAGAACATCTAATTGACACAATATCATAGCTATTGCTTTTTTATTCGCGAAAAAAATTTATTCCAAACACACCATAGTTGAATGATTTTCAAAAAAGGTGCGAAGTGGCTCCTGTTTAAAGGTAAAAAAACTCACACTTCCGGGCAAGAACCACTCTAAACAAGTAGATATTTGCAAATTCCAAACCTTAGCGAATAATAAAATGCAAAAATATCGTGCGGTTATGATCTTCTTCATTTAGCTATGTGCAAGCAAACATTGACGTTTTCACGGGTTCGTCTAATTTCGTCGACTTCAAAGGCGGCATTGAATAAACATTGAATTATAGAATCCATACTTCTAAATACAGATATATATAATTTAAACACTTTGTATAAGTTAAGAAAATGTTTTAGCTACGAAGAAGTCTTTGAGATATCGATATTTGATTTTTCTATTAACTTGGTATAGCGTGACTTTGATGTTTACATGTACATTTCACGACGTCGTGTCTGTCATTCGGTCAGCATTTTCTAGCGAATTTTACCATCCTTTAGTCCGCTTGTTTTGATTTAATAATTACAGGAATTCAGATTGTCAATAGCATCAATCTCTTGAAATTGATACTGTCAAACTAAAAATAATCTTCGTAAAGTTTAGTTTTTCCATGTAAAGTGACTGATTGAATAATGTGATAACAACTAATAAACTTATGTAAAGCGATTTTTCATAAAGTAACTTTGTTGTAGACGATTCAGTCGAGAGTTTGCATAAAATGGGATCAATAAAAATTTTTTTTAGAGTAACCATCACATTAACGGAGTTCCACGGCAGTTTTGTAATTTTAGAAAAGTGTCTTTATTTTGGTTTAAAAATGTCAAGCAACTCGAAAAATACGGATGTCACTTATTTCAATTAGTAAAGTTTACGTACGGTAACGGTCAGAGATATATGGCCTGCACTCAAGCCTTTATTTAGGGAATATGAAAAACAAAAGATATTTAAATATATAAATAGATATTTATATTACAACTTCATACACCTTGCCTATATTTTATCCTTCTAAAGAAAAAAAGTTAATTCACGCTTTCAGTGGAAAGTATTTGTGCTACTGCAATCGGTGCCGATTGTTGCTATCAAATCTAACCTACTAACACGGCGACTCATTCAAGTTTTAGGTATGCCCATGCATGCCGCCATTGCTAATACCACGGTCCCTAAAATGCCTTTAAAAAGGGCGTGGAAGGCCGATTTCAAAGCCCCAAAACACACGAAGATTTAAACAGAAAAACAAAATGGTTTACTTAACACGTACATTCCTGTGTTAGTTAGCGACTATTTTCTGACTTTGTCCCATCTATATTCACTATATTCAATATATCAGACACAACGTTTTCAGGTTTTCTTAAAGGACATATGATTCTAAAAGGTATTATAGAACTGATTCTTTTTTTTCTGATTAGGATAGGACCATTTCATATTTCATAGGGAGGCTGGGCCAGTTTGCTCGATATTTTTTTTTGCCCTTTTGCCGGTTATTTTTTAGGTTTTTTAAGGATCGAAACCTTACTCGAAGTTGAAATTTTTGGGATTTAACATACCCCAATCAAATATCCGTTCCTTACTAGTTCTATTTATAGTACTATAAACACCCAGCTAATTGCTGCGAGCGAAGCGAGTAGCGACACTAATTTCGACGGTATCCCTTTGTACTTGTGGACGAGCGTTCCTGGGCTATATATTGTGAGAAACATCTCGATTTTCGGACCGGCTGGCGATGATTTCCGAACATGTAATACGTTAGGTCAGCAACTTTCGCCATTAATTTATGCGTCATCGTCCTCATTATCTAAGAAGAACTGCGCATACTACGTTTGTTTGCACGAGGTCAGGATTGACTTGAGGATTTTCGTGTTACGTACAGGTTAGTGCTCTTTTATTTACTCATTTATCATGTCAAACTCAACTTTATTCCTCCCTGGAAGTATTCATCAAGCTCATGAAAGTTTTAGTGAGATTTCCAGGGGAAGACAATGTTCCTTTATCAGTTTTTCAGCGCTTTTGTTTGCCCAGTCATGCCAAGTTCAACATTGGACTACTCCAATAATCGATCAGATATTGACAGAGGGAGACAAAATGTACTTGAATCGCCTTGAAAGACACGCTATCCCTGACACAGACGTGATATCGCTGATTCATCTCCCTGATAGAGCTCGTTGGTCTTCGCTTATTGAGGCAAACAAATCAAATCAATCGGCAAGTGAGGAATCACCTATGAGGGTGACAAATACTAAACTACCCGTTGTGGTAGAAGCCCTCGAGGCACAAGTCAAACCTATTAAGGTGACAAATACTAAACTACCCGTTGTGGTAGAAGCTCTTGAGGCACAAATCAAAACAAACGACAACCCATTGTGGTTGATAAACTACAAAGAGTTCTATCAGGGAAGAATCATCACTTGTGACGAGCATGAAAATGAGGCTCCATACTTTACTTTACATTCAGCCTTGATGAATACTTTCAGTAATAATAATTATGCATTTATAATATTAGAGGACTATATCATGGCTTTAATAAAGTCTATAGATTGTATTTATGTATTTGATTCTCATGCACGCAATTGTTTTGGTATGCCTGATCCCAACGGCACTGCTGTTGTTATGAAATGTGCTGATATCAGTAAATTAGAGCAATACTTATCCTGTCTCTCACTTGAATTGAATACTGAATTATTTGAAGTTGTTCCAGTTGAATTTCACACTAACATAAATGATCCTGAATATACTGATATACAAAATGTTGTCACAATTTCATTAAAAAGAAAAAGATTGGAAGAGACTGAAAGTCAAAAAAATAAAAGGCTCCAAAAAGCTAGAGATTATAAGAAAAGAAAGTTATCAAAAGAAACTGTGACTGAGAGACAAACAAGATTAGAAAAAAAAAGAGCATATCAGAAAAAGAAAATCTCAGAACAAACTCAAACTGAGAGACAAACCAGATTAGGAAAGAAAAAAGCATATGACAAAAAAAAAATCTCACAAGAAACTAAAATTGAAAAACAAACTAGATTAGCAAAAAAAAAGCAAATCGCACGAATAAAATCTCTGAAAAATCTCCAACAGTTCTTACTCAGAAACGCTATTTGAATGAATTTGATTATTTAAAAAATGGTAGACTACATGAACAAAATTGGGCAAAGCTCAATATCTCAAAATTTCAAAACTCCATCACTTACTTTGTTTGTCATTGTACTGTTTGTCATGAAGCATGGCCATTGAAATCTAGACCAAAGTTACCAGACAATTATATCTGCTCAAGGTGTTCTAGAGATAAAAAAGTACCTAAGAAGTTTTCAACTGACAATTCTATGATTCCATCACCTGTTCCTCTTGAATTACAGGGCTTGTCTCAAATAGAAGAAATGTTAATAGCTCGTGCTCTCCCTATTATGAGAGTTTATATTAAACCAGGAGGACAGAGAGGTTACTCTGGGCATTGTATTAATCTGCCACAAAATGTGAAAGAGCTTGCATCTTCTTTACCTAGATATCCTAAGGACTTATCTGTAATTATTGTGAAAATCAAAGGTAGAGATAATACAGTTAAAGATGTTAATGTAAGGAAACAAAAAGTACACAATGCTTTATTATGGCTAACACAAAATAATCCTCACTATGTAGATGTAGAAATAGACCAACAGGCATTGCATTCATTGCCTGACAATGACATACCAACAGATCTTCTCACTGTTGATACTGATGAACAAATTATTTCAGAAGAATGTATTGAGCCTGATTTAGGTCCACCTGTTGATAATCCTACTGAAGATACTGTTTATAATGAATCTACTGATATGAGTAGTTTTTTACCTGTTGGTGAACGACAAAAACAAGAGCTTGATGCTGTTAGACAACAACTCTCACCTGATGAACCAATGGACTGGCCCACAGTTGAGAATCAACCATTAAATGAATATCAAACACCATATCTAGCTACTATGGCATTCCCTACATTATTTCCTGATGGTAAAGGTGATCCAACTAATCAAGCATTGCTTAGAGATGTTCCCCTACCAGAGAGAATTAAGCATCTTGTAAAGTTTGCTGAAAAACTGAATGGTAAATTAGTTTATCGTTTTGCTAGCCATCCCAGATTTTCCTACTGGGCTTTCAATATGATTTTGAGAAGGAGGACATTACAACAAAGTGGAATATTTCTAAAACAAAACCCAGGTGAAGCTCATCTTACAATTGAAGAGTTACGTGAAATGGCTGCAAACAATACTTCAGTTGCATTCATGTCTAAAGTATCCAGGTATGTTGCTAATATTTCTGGCACAAATGCTTACTGGCATAAAGTGAAAGAAGATTTAAAAGCTATAGTAACAAACGTTGGAACTCCAACATTCTTTTTCACCTTTTCATCAGCTGATATGCATTGGCCTGAATTACATGCTCTCTTTGGAGATAATACAACTGTTAACTGTACAAGTGAACATAGACGACAGAATGTTATCAATAATCCTCATGTTGTAGACTGGTTTTTTACACAAAGACTAGAGAGCTTTGTCAAATACTGGCTTTATGACACTCTAGATACCAAATGGCACTGGTATAGATTTGAATACCAAGGTAGAGGTAGTATTCATTGTCATGGTACTGCTAAACTGAACAATGACCCAGGCTTGTGTGAGTTGACAAAGACTGCTTTAAAGGGATTCTTAGCTCAGAAATTTAAAGATGAGAATACTGTTGATGATGCATCAGAATTAGACCAGGATATTGAAGCTGGTAATAATGCTGCTCAAACAGCATGTAAGTATGTTGATTGGCTACTATCAACTATGAACCCAAATCCACCTGATGAAAACGCATGGATTAGACCCCAAGTACATCCATGTCAGAGACAATACAAAGACATCCCTGATTGGGATCAAGATTCTGATTATGTAGATCTTTTGAACATGGTTCAACGGCATACACGCTGTAGCACTAGCTATTGTTTAAGAAAAAAACAAAACGAATCTGACTTGAAATGCCGATTTCATTTTCCATATGATCATTGTCCACACACAAAATTGGAATTTGAAAAAATTCATAGTAACAGCAATGATGCAGTACAGTACAGAGCAAAGATTGTTACTAAAAGAAATGACTCTAGATTAAACAACAATCAACAGCTTCAATTACAAGGCTGGAGAGCTAACTGTGATATACAAGTAGTCATTGATCACTATGCATGTGTTGAATACCTCACAAAATATGCTGCAAAGGGTGAACCAAGATCACCTTTACTAAAGCAGGCATTCAACTCTATTGTTCAGAGTGCTAACGACACTAGTGATCCTCACAAGGCTATTAACAAGGTAGTGATGAAAACTCTTGGTGAAAGAGATTATGCTGCTCAAGAAACTATGCATCATTTGCTGTCACTCAAACTGCACAGTTCATCATTTAATGTTATTCCAGTGAGTCTAAATGGCTCACGCCGAGTAAACACTCATTTATCTAATGATGGTCATGCATGTACTTCTAATTCACTGCTTGATGTTTATGCTAATCGGGACCAGTATGATACTTCACCTCATGTTATGAATATGAACTTTGTTCAATTTGCTACAAATTTAAAGTTGTAAATGCAAAATTAACACAATTACCAGATAATGTAATTCCAAGGATATTTCCAACCTACTCTTGTAATCCAAGAGGACCAAATTTTTCATTGTATTGTAAATACCAACTTTTGAGGTATAAACCCTGGAAAGTAACTCAGAATAATGCATGGGGTGATCAGGAACCTTCTGATGACATCTTTATCACTTGCTGGCATGAATTTTTGCAAACACCATATGCACAAACCATTGTTCCTGACTGGTTTGATAAACTTCAAGATGTTATTCAAAGTCAGGAAGAACCAGATACTGAATCTATTGAGTCAGATAGTAACACCCGTGAAGAATGGATGATAATATCAGATCTTCATACACCATTTGAAAATTCTCATGAAACATTACCATCAACACATGATTGGCACCAAGACAGAGTCAGATACACTGACCAGCAAATTGGTGAAATGCCTACATGGATTAAAACCATGAAAGAACAAGCCAATGATATCACACATCAAAACTATGAAGTTGTAGATATTAACAGTTTCAGTGAAATGCAAAAGCTTGCATATACTATTGTTAAGACTCATTCTCTTGACAATTCTGTTGAAAAAGACCCACTGTGTCTTATTATCATAAAGGAGTAGCTGGTACAGGAAAAAGCTACCTTATTAATGCTTTACACAATCTTTTACAAAATAAATGTGCTATCACTGCAACAACAGGTAAAGCATCATACAATATTAAAGGTGTCACAATTCATTCCTTGCTGAAATTACCAGTTGGTCCAAGAGGTAACAAAGATCTCACAGGTCAAAGCTTATGTAGACTACAAGAAAGTCTCAATGCAATAGAATACATTCTTATAGATGAGTATTCAATGCTTGGCCAAACCACATTTGGATGGATTGATAAACGTTGCAAACAAGCAACAGGGTGCTATGATAAAGTACTTGGAGGGAAGTCCTTAGTTTTAATTGGTGATCCAGGTCAGTTACCACCTGTAGCAGATAAACCACTCCATCATGCTAAACCATCTAATGATATTGGAGAACAAGGATACCAGACATACAGAATGTTTGACAAAGTTGTTAAGCTTACTGTTAATCAAAGAGTTCAAGGTATCTCTTCAGAACAAGAACAATTCAGAAATTTGCTTTTAAGACTTCGAAAAGGTGATTCAACACCTGAAGACTGGCAGTTGTTATTGACTCGTCAACCATCAAATGTTGCAGATATATCTCAATTTAATGATACTACAAGACTATATTACAGCATTGATGAAGTTGCAACATATAATCATGAACAACTCACTAAACTTCAACAACCTGTTGCTCATATTAACGCTCGCCATTCTTCTTCTGTAGCCAAAAACCTGCCTTCTGATGAAATGTCAGGTTTACAGCCAACAATTTTCATTTCTGTGGGAGCCAAAGTAATGCTCACAATGAATTTGTGGTCTAGTGTTGGTCTCTGTAATGGGGCTACAGGAACAGTTATTGACATCATCTATCAGAATGGTCACCAACCACCACATTTACCTATAGCTGTAGTTGTCCAGTTTGATGACTACAGAGGTCCTTCCATTAGTAATACACTACCATCATGTGTACCAATATCTCCAGTTACTGTCTCAGCTCATATATCTGAAGGTACTCATGAAAGGCAACAAGTTCCTCTAAGACTTGCATATGCCCTGACTATTCATAAAAGCCAAGGTCTTACTTTAACTAAAGCATGGGTTGATATTGGTAAATCAGAGAGAACTCCAGGAGTGTCTTATGTTGCCATAAGTAGAGTAAAAACACTCACATCTTGTGTTATTGAACCCATGACATTTGAAAGACTGACTAGTCTTAAGTCATCTAAAACTTTAAATTACAGGCTTGATGAGGAAGGTAGACTAGATATCTTAGCAGAAACAACATTAACGACAGTAAATCAGCTATAAATTGATCTAACCAATATTTAAGGATTGTATTCACATCCTTTATCTCATTTGCATCACTAACACTACTAGGATGTATGCACCGCTAGGTTTTATGTAGAATTATGAACTTTTGCTTATTTAGAAATCAATCTTGAAGCAAAGCAATGCATATACTCATATTCACGAAATAATTTACAAACATGTGATATTATTTGACTCATGTTTCTGAACCCAACAACAAATCACACATAATCAGTATATGTACAAATTTATCCTAGGTGAGTTTCCTTTTTCCTTTTTCATTATTTTTTATTATTTCTTGCATAATTAATAGTTCCATACATTCTTACATCCCTATCTCTCTTTTCTAGTAATTATTGATCCTTATCAAAAATAATATTAAACTGTCAAAAATGTTTATTTCTCGTACCTTAATTCTATTTTTATTTTCTCATTTAGCTGTAAACATGGCAGAAAAATCAACTGTGGCTGAAAAATCAACTGTGGCAGAAAAATCAACTGAAGGTACATTATTTTGTTTGGTACGTCCTATTACCTGTTAGTTCCTTATACATTATCATGTACATTATATATAAATAATAATTATTATTTACTGTTATAAAAACTTTTAATAAAAATTTATATACAACTACTTCCAAGAACGTTGTCATACAACATTTGAACATTTGTAATTTAGTGGATTAGGAATAAATTAAAAGTAAGAAAGAAGATCATTGAAGCAGAACTCTTTCTTTTGTACTTTTAATTTATTCCTAATCCACTAAATTACAAATGTTCAAATCTTAATGACAACGTTCTTGCAAGTACGTGTACTGTCTACTACAAATTTCTTTGTTTCGAAAACATTATCCAGCATATCTCCCACCTTCATTGATACATCCTTCCCTCATTACCATTTCATATTTCTTGTTTATTTTGCAGTTAGTTCACCAGAAACCATTGATTGTTTCATACATGCAGTCTCACCAGTAAAAAAAGCAGCTGCAAGCAAGAAAACATTTTTCAATTGCATATTACAAACTGAAACTGATGTCATGAGAGCTGTGTGCTTTGATTCTGACAAACGAGCAGAAATTGACACAATTTCAAAAACCAAGAGCCCTGTCAAATTGAAACATCTAACAACTAAAGAGTCCTCTTCAGGCACATCCCAAGACATCCAAATTACCAAACACACTACTGTCACTCCGATTGACAAAGATTTACTTCATTTCACATTCTCTGACGAATTATCCACTATCTCACAAAACTCTGTAATTAACCTTTCTTCAATCCATAAACTTGCTCCAGAACAGCTAATTACAGTTAAAGCCAAGGTGACTAACATCTCTGCAGTAAAGGTTTTCAATAGTAACAGAGGCAAACTCCAAAAACAGGATGTCATAATCAGAGACACCACAGCCTCCATAAAAGTGGTTTTATGGCAAGAATATGTTGATATTCTCCAAACTGATGAAACATATAAACTAGAAAACTTACGAGTAAAGGGTTTTAAAGATGATAGGTATCTAAATACCCCTAAAAGTGACCCATTTACAGCAACGCCATGTCCACCATTTGACCAGCCTCTTGTTGAAGTTGATGATGATCTTCAAGAAGTAACAACCAACATAACACAATCACAAGTAATTGGCTTTCGAAATGCCACAAAGACTATGGCTTGCATTTCATGCTTTAAAAGAGTATGCGCAAAACCAAACTCAACCTTAGCGGTTTGTGAAAAATGTAAACTAACCCAACCAATCCGTACTTGTCCAACCCATTGGCAACTTAGAGTTTTAATAAGAGATCTTCAAAATGACAAAAACATCGCCCTAACAATTCAACATCAACAAACAAAGGATCTGTTATTAATGATTTCTCCAACCTTCAACTTATCTACAGCAACAGAAGATGACATCCAGACTGTAATTCTAGACTCCAACAAGGAGCTAAATATCACCTATGATAATACTAACAGTATTATCACTGATATCAAAATTGTGTAATAGTAACCAATTATTGCATAAGCCACTTTTATTCATTCAATGTATATCTACTGCTCTAATTATATTTATCCAAAATCACACTTATTCAATGATTTAATACATCAAAACTAACTAAAATCAATATTTTCTTTCTCTATATATTGTCAGAACAATATATCAATGCCTTTTGTTGATTTTTTTATCTTTTCCTTGCAATATTCCAACTATCAGAAATGGAGAAATATTTTGAATGAATATTATTCATAATAACTAATCCACAATTTCATTAGATCAATGAAATACTCAACATCCTCTAATTCTGAAAAAATACTTCACATCATGTCAAGATATTCATTCATTGCAACTGAACTCTTATTTTGCAAATACACAATAATAACACAATTGATAAGCAACTCTTAGCATTGTTTTCTATATAATAAACACATTACATCGTAGTTCCTTAAGCTTTATATCAGTTATGGACGTTCTGTATTATTTTTACAAATGTTGAGTTCCCTTTTCCATATTTAACCAGTATTTAACCAGTTACTAAGGATGTCATATCAAACATTCATTTAAGCCTTGATATATTCTATAATATTAACATACCTTGTACTGTGGATTTTCATTTTTGTACTCTGTCACAAATAGTAAAAAATGTAAATTTTTTCTACACTTCATAAATTTATCAAGCCAGTCCAAGACCTATGTTCATGTTCATAGGTCAAGACATTTTTTTTGTTAAAAACAATTAACAATTCTAAAAGCACAATAATTCAGAGAAATGAAAAATCAATTTTTTTACAAAAATCATTATAATCAAACAAAACATTTTGTATACTTTAGTTGACAAATTGGGCACTGCAAAAATGCAAATCCACACTGCAAGTCAGTTAAATGTTGAGTTCGCTTTTTCATATTCAACTAAGCTAAGGATTCATATCAAACATTGATTGTATCCTTAATATAATCTATAAATGTTCTTGTTTTCACATTCTATAATTATTAGCATTTAAGAAAAAAAAGTCGAACATTTTTATATTAGATTATATTTATATTCTTGATCATCATTGGATAGTCATGTTTTCTTTTCTCTGATTTCACTGTAACATCTACTTTATATTACTTATCAACAACACTTTGTTATCAGTATATTGTTTAAAAATAAATGTTCGATTTATGACATTAAACACTGTTACAATACATAAGTGTTTTGACTATTCACAATTGTTTTCCATTTCAACAACTTTGCACACATCAAATTGGATCGTGTGACATGATTTGCAACATCAATTACCTGCAATAGGACATCACCCATTATTGGACTAGTCTTTGAACATAACAAAATTTATCCTTTATAAACTTTTATGTAGATTACGCCTTGTTATATTAATTAAAACATACAATTTTGTACATTTTTCAATATAGGAAGATAATAAGTTTGCTTAATTCTCGAGTGACTTTAATATGGCCAGCCCACGGGGAGGGGAGGGGGGGGGGGGGGGGGGGTCTCCCTTTATCCAAGTGGTAGGGGTGATCAGCATACCTTTTAGGGTTAAAATATTTTCAGTGCATACCTTTTAGCATCCTTTTAGAGATTTGGCTCAAAAATCAGTTGTAAGGGTCGTTTTTACTCTGCTTTATTTGTATCTGAGCGTACCTTTTAGGGGCCAGTTTCAAAATCTCCGCCCTTCACCTCTACCACTTGGACAAAGGAATATTATGTAAACAGCTCGCAGCAGTTAACTTTAGATAGAAACGGCTAGTTAGCTAATTAGTTGTTATCACATTATTCAATCAGTCACTTTACATGGAAAAGCTTAACTTTACGAAGATTATTTTTAGTTTGACAGTATCAATTTCAAGAGTTGATGCTATTGACAATTTGAATTCCTATAATTATTAAAGCAAAACTAAGCGGACTAAAGGATAGTAAAATTCGCTAGAAAATGCTGACCGAGTGACACAGACACGACGTCGTGAAATGTATACATGTAAACATCAAAGTCACGCTATACCAAGTTAATAGAAAAATCAAATATCGATATCTCAAAGACTTCTTCGTAGCTAAAACATTTTCTTAACTTATACAAAGTGTTTAAATTATATATATCTGTATTTAGAAGTATGAATTCTATTATTCAATGTTTATTCAATGCCGCCTTTGAAGTCGACGAAATTAGACGAACTCGTGAAAACGTCAATGTTTGCTTGCACATAGCTAAATGAAGAAGATCATAACCGCACGATATTTTTGCATTTTATTATTCGCTAAGGTATGGAATTTGCAAATATCTACTTGTTTAGAGTGGTTCTTGCTCGGAAGTTTGAGTTTTTTACCTTTAAACAGGAGCCACTTCGCACCTTTTTCGAAAACCATTCAACTATGGTGTGTTTGGAATAATTTTTTTTCGCGAATAAAAAAGCAATAGCTATGATATTGTGTCAATTAGATGTTCTAATGATGTCCTTTCTAGATATGTTAAAAAATAATCAAAATACGTGCACGTTGCTGAGTGACGAATTTGTGAAGTTGCCCAAAATTCCCTCGAAAATTATGCGAAAAAGCCGACAAATGAGTCCCAAACTTCAAACGCGTCTTAAAAAATCATTTTAATAGATATCGCTTAAAAATTGCCGATTTTGTGAATCGCCTATAAAGTACTTCTCACAGGCAGAAAATGAAGGAAATATATTTTTTAAACCGAAGTCCCACGAGCGTTTCGCTTGGCAACTTAATGCCCGCGATAAATTTTGAATGTCCAGCGGTATTTCCCATTGCTGCCAATCACTCAGTCGCGAAATTTAAATTCCTCTACAATTAACAGTTTTAGTGAATGAATAATGCGCTGATAAAACAAAATACTATCCGCCGTGTAATGCCGTGCGTGCGAGAAAAGTGTGCTATTTACGCAACTAAAACAACTAGCAGGCTTTTCACTATTAAACATGAGAAGGTTGAAGACTTAAAGACCTGTTTTAACAAGGTTTTTAGCGGTAACACCACAACAATATGCGCTGCTTGCTATAGGCAATTCAACAGATCGTTTGAACATGGAAAAGTAAAACGACGTACAAAGCCGTGGACTTATACATGTGATAAGAAAATATCTTTCCCCCCCAAAAAAAACAGAGAAGACCGTCGTCGAAACCCTGTCCATCCGGCGTATTCAATCGAACGTTCGGCAATCGAACATCAATCATTCGATTGTCGATTGGTACTCACAGTAAAATTTTAGCAATCGAAACAATCGATCGTTCGGAAATCGAACAATAAGGCAATCGAACGATCGGAAATCGAACAATAAGGCAATGAAACATAATCGAACGGTGATTTTTCTGACGTAAAATGTTTGAAAGCGCGACAGGTACTGTCATGATAAAACCAAGTCGCCGCAACAGTACGTTGAGTACAATGGCAAAGTGTACCACATTGCACAGTTTTTATCACTTCAAACAGGAAAGGCTTATTTACCATCCAGTACTTGCGTATTGCGCGTTGGATGTCGGCATCTAAGGCAGACTTTTTTGACTCCCTTTCGTCTTCTGCACGCTCGAGCACCGTATTAAAACTGGGAGATATGGCTGCTGTGTTTTTCCCCAACGTTGGACTTACTCCCAGAAAGGCTTATACTCAGGCTAGTAACGTTAACGTAGATATGATAGAGGTCAATGGATCTACAAACTGGCCTGCTCAACTAACACAGCTCGACAGCACCAACAGCGCTCATAGTACTGACTGCAAATTGTGCAGAAAGTAAGTAAACGTATCTGAAATATCTAGCTCATGTCTACATAAAACTAACAACAACAAAGATGATTCTACAAACAATTAATTAATTAATTATCTCTAGATATAGCAAAAAAGACAATATACATGTAGCATTTGTTCTATCAATGTATTTTTAGATCAATTTATTGATGACATTTTTGTGTAACATTTCTAGTTTCTTCTTTCAAAAGTGTGTCTTCAGCTTTGGGTATGACGAGTGCACCTGCAATGGAACAACAACATCAATATAAAACATGCAAAGTACGGTATGGTGGGGATTGGAACTTTCTTGCTGCATTGTTGGGGCTTACTGGTCCAAATGGGAGAAGAAGGCAAAGCTTTTCTCTTGTGTCGGCATGGAAGCAGAACACTGTTCAGAGTCCATCCACCCTGTTGTCAACAGTCTGCACATGAGGTACGCAACAACACAACATGTATATGACAGATTGGCCTTGATCACCAAATCTCAGTGGCTTCAAAGCAATGCCATCCTGACTGATTATAGAAAGCCTAAGGCAAGAAAAAGATCAAGGAAAGGAAAGGGAATCCTTAATTTAACACACTAGATTGTAGTTATGACATTGTTGCCTTGGTGGGCATATATGACACTTTGAATGGAAGTAGGTTGATATACACCTAATCCAAAAAACGTTGTCGGGTCCTCGCGCCAAGACCGTGAAGGAAAACACAGTGAATATTTTGATGAGAGTGATAAAACAAGAAAATAAAAGTAGACACAACACTATTTCGTTGAAAAAAGTACCACACAAGAGTGTGAACATGCAAATAAATTAATTACTGGTTAGATGTAACCAATATCTTTCACAGTCTTGGCGTGAGGACTGTGCGGCGGACCAGACAACGTTTTTTGGATTAGGTGTATATAACAGGTTCCCATTTAAATCTGTATTTTCCCATTTAAATCTGTACTTATGCAAATTTATTTGATGTGTGCTAAACACACAGATCAACCAATCAGAGAAGTTCACTTTAGAAATAATATACTCTGATTGGTTGATCTGTATGTTTAGCACACATCAACACAATTTGCATAAGTACAGATTTAAATGGGAAAGTACATATTTAAATGGGAACCTGTTGTATATACAAAAGGAAAATTCCAGCCTACATTAATTAAAGTTCTTTGACTAATGTTTTACAATTTACAAAATTTTAACTTGCTATAAAGGGCAGTAATTATTATCCGAACTAGTCAACATCATATTGATTGTCATGATAGCAATTATGATGCATAACAAGCTATAACACATGTTATATGTATAATTGTTCTACTTACATATATCCAGTATGCCACTTAATAAGTTGGTTGAGTAGTTACAATTTTAATGCAAGTAACTTAAATGCTTTCTACTTCAACAAGCTCAAAGGCTCTTTTTCCTACAATGAAAACAAGGGGAAAACAGAATTACAACACCATTTTTTTTTTGCACCAAGGGTTTTGAAGTAGCACCATGTCTGACGGGCATTGAAGATGTCAACATACAATGCTTCTTAATAGTTTACACTAATACTAGAAGGATTTTAAAAAGAAAGGTTGCTAGGTGACATGATCCTGGGAGTGACATGATATGGGGTATGACTTGAGTTTTAATATGGTCTTGTTTGCATGTAAATGAAATTTATGATGTATGGAGGCAATATGGATTGCTATCCCTTACATAGCAACAATGACAAGTAAGGAATTCTTTTGCAAACATTTCCATGTCAAAACAGTCATAGATAATTAGAAAAAAATTTCATGTCAAAAAGTAGTTGTTGCCTGGGATCAGTCAAACCCCCAAAAGCAATGGAGGGACATTTAATAAATGTAAATACATGTGCATATTGTACATGTATGAAAATGTTTATGAGGTTTGAATTTCTATTGCTCTTATTTTCCTGTAAGAGCAAATGTTCATGATTTCAATGTTATAACAACCGCAAGAGTCCAGTAGTGAAAAATCGTGCGTGGAACATCAGCTATAATCGAAATAACACTTTCGCGGTAAAACTTAAGGCTTAAATAAAGTATTTAAATGACTACCTTGTTGAAGCAACTCCTTGATCGTCCATAACTGCGCCTTGAACTGCCCTTATAATTATCTTGCAATTTGACAAGAATTTACAAACCATGGTCATCAACTGAACTGTTCAAAATGTCGCCGTAGATCACCAAATAACAGCCTTCCTTTGCACTAACGGCTATCAAGTCTATGTAAGCTGACCATTTTTGAGTTTCCTAAGGACAATTTGCCGTCTTTAGTGTCGTTTCGATCGATAAAGAAGCGATCATTTCGCTTTTGTACATTTGGCTTAATCTGTCGAATAGACAAATTCGATGCAAAATCTCAACCCTTGGAACATCAGCTTCGAAGATTCTTTTTTGTTCCTTGGACGGATGGAATGCCATTCTCGTGGAAACAGGAAGTTTCCAGATGAAGCAAACCTTGGAAGTGTGAAAATTTCGCTTTCCAATAATAGAGAAGAAAGTCGGCCGCCATTGTTGTATCGGTTGCTTCCCTAGTCATCAACTGAACTGTTCAAAATGTCGCCGTAGATCACCAAATAACAGCCTTCCTTTGCACTAACGGCTATCAAGTCTATGTAAGCTGACCACTTTTGAGTTTCCTAAGAACAAATTGCCGTCTTCAGTGTCGTTTCGATCGATAAAGAAGCGATCATTTCGCTTTTGAACATTTGGCTTAATCTGTCGAATAGACAAATTCGATGCAAAATCTCAACCCTTGGAACATCAGCTTCGAAGATTCTTTTTTGTTCCTTGGACGGATGGATTGCCATTCTCATGGAAACAGGAAGTTTCCAGATGAAGCAAACCTTGGAAGTGTGAAAATTTCGCTTTCCAATAATAGAGAAGAAAGTCGGCCGCCATTGTTGTCTCGGTTGCTTCCCTCGTTTGCAGAGAGTCGATGAAACATCCGACTTTAGAGCTTTAAAATGACACAAATTTCAGCCTAACTATTTGATAATAGTCCTTAGAAAACGTATGTATTATTTTTAGTGTAAATCCTTGCCTTCCTTGTCATAATAATTGCCCTGTAAACTTGTCAGTCTCAGCCGTTGTATACTTGCTTTCAAAAACAACAACATGCATTGCAGAGACCCGGCGTGGTTACTAAGTTCGCAAAGGGAACTACCGCGCGCCAAATCTATCGCAGGCATTAAAAAGATAAGGCTAATGGGAAATGAAACGCTCGTGCGTTGGGCAACTTAATTGCTCTAAGAGTTTACGTAAACCCATGCATTTCCTATAAATCTAACGAAATGAAAGAGCACCTCAATATTAGTAAACGTGCAAAAGATAGCTTGTTATATGCATAACAGGAGAAATGGCTGTTACATTACATATAAGCATTTTCTTAAGCTTGCCATCCAACAAATTACTTGAACTCATATTTACTGCAATTTCTCCTGTATTGTATATTTCACGTTGATATCATTTCTTTTCGATCGCCTCTGACTAAAAATTTAAATGTGTTAATTTTTTTTTTCTGTCAAAGGGTGTGCAAGAGAGACTGTGTCTGATCCGTTGGACATTGGGAAGCCAATTTTTACTGAATACTTCATCAGAGCAAATACAGAATTTATTGGTCGCGAATGGCTTTTCAAGAATTTGACGAACTTTCTCGAACAGGAAAGTTCTGTCTCTAAAGGTGTGCTTCTTCTAGCGGCTCCAGGATTCGGTAAATCAGCTTTTATTGCTAACCTTGTTTGTTCTAAGCTGTCAAGCTATTCGATACACCATCAGATTCTTGGCTACCACATGTGTATTCATTCGCACAAGAACACACAAGATCCGGCTATGTTTGTACAGAACATGGCGGTTCTCATATCCAGTAGAGTTCCCGAGTACAGAGACCATATTTTAAGAGACAAAGCATTGCAAAAATCGTTGAAGGATGAATGTCGAAGTGATCCCATTAGTGGTTTCAACAATGGTATTTTGTACCCTCTTTTGGATTTAAATCTAAGATTTATGAAACCAATGTACATTGTTGTTGATGCATTAGATGAATGTTCAAGCGAATCTGATACTTCCAAGGACACAAACATTTTAAACATTCTAATCCAAAGTCTCCTAAAGCTTCCAAAATGGCTGAAAATTATCGCTACCTCACGAAATATCCGCGACATTCGACGGCAGTTGAGCAACCTTGAGCAAATTGAGCTTCATCCTAATAACAGTGACAATTTGCATGATATTGAACGGTATATTTATAGGCGAACAATGCGCACTGTCGCAGCGAGTTTTCCTATCAGTATACCAGATCTTGCAAAGAAAAGTCAAGGTATTTTTTTGTACGTCAAACTTGCTTTGGATCACTTCGAGACGATAGGGTTTGACTCAGAAGATATTTCACTGCCTGAATCACTTAGCAGCATGTACCAAGAGTTTTTTCGAAGACAATACGGTACTGACTCTGGTAAATTTCGGGAGCCCCGTAGATTGTTCGAAATTCTTGCCGCAGCGCTTTCACCATTGAAAGTTAATGAGCTTTATAAGGTACTGCTGATGGAAGCGAAATACTTTGATTTCGAATACGAATTTATGCCAATGCTAGAAGACCTTTCGATGTACCTTCATTCTTCGCCGAGAGCAAATGATGTTGTCAGTATTTTTCACAATTCATTAATGGAGTGGCTTACAAGTGATATTAACAGAGGTGGGCCATTTTATGTTGATCCAAAGAAAGGCCACAGACTGCTTGCTGACTATTATCTTGACAAAGTTACGAAAGTTAATTCTACGGACGCAAACGCCCAGTTTATCTATCATATGGTTTCTCACATCATCAAAGGAGGGTCTTTGAAACGACACGAAGATAGCTTTCTGAGTCTTGATCCAGACATCATTAGAATCCCAGACACTTTTACGAATGCTACTGTTCTTCATTTCGCAGCAGGATCAGATCACAAGGACACTCTTGAGTTGGTTCTAAACTTCTTTGAAGACCTTGATGGTATCGATATAAACTATCGTACACCAGCATTTTATTCCGTCTTGTTTGGTCGATCTGAAAATCTACATTTGCTGCACAATAAAGGAGCTTCTCTTTTTCAAAAATCTAAAGAGAACAAAGTCAAGAATCAAAGGGACGTTGATGAGTGTAAACGGCAAATGTGTGGATATGATTTACTGCATGTTGCTTCGCAAAAGGGACACAATGATATTGTCCAATACCTTTTAAAAAATAAAGCCGACAAATCAGCGCTTTCGGGAACAAGTGATCAAGCGATAAGCATTGCTGCCGAGTATGGTCATATTGAAATAATGAAAACTCTACTGGAACACGAAGCGCAGTTAGATAAATCATGTCTTTACTACGCTTCTTCACGAGGGCATAATCATATAGTGCAGTTTCTTCTTGACAAAGGGATCAAAGATACTTGTTTGGATTGTAGTTTGCATCCAAGTGAAGATTTGTTACACGTTAAACCACCCTTTCGAAACTATTTACGTTTGTGCAATACAGCATTACATGCCGCTGCTATTAATGGCTTTTCTGAGGTCATAGCAGCGCTACTGACTAAGAAAGACAATGCAATTAATTGTACAAACTATTATGGAAAAGCACCTATTCACGAAGCAGTGTACCATAACAATTATCGATCTCTCGAAGCCTTCCTTAAGAACGGTGCTAATCCCTCACAAATCTGCAAGTTTACCCCGGCACTTGGTGACTCGTCGAGTTTTGTTGAGTTCTGCCCTTGTCGTTTCACTCCACTTCATATAGCCGCTTACCGAGGACTTTCATCTATAGCTCATTTACTGCTACAATTTAATGCTAGTCACAATGTTACAAATTGCGAGGGGTTGCAACCCATCCATGTTGCTGCTTGTCGAGGATATGAAGATGTTGTGTCCGTTCTTGTTGAAAGTGGAGTCGACATCAATAGCAACAGCACGGCCGGCATGACTCCTATGCATTATGCCTGCAAGTGTGGAGCTTTGAAAATTTTTCGAAAACTTTTTCATCTCGGTGCTGACGCTTTTGCAAGATCTTTAGATGGAAAGACGGCAGCAGACTATATCTTTGAAGCGGCTGATTTTGATGGATCTGTGCCTTTTTTCGTTGATCAATACGTTGATCTTCCAATAGATCCAATTAACTATGAAACAAAAAGTAAATTTTCGACGTCGGACAAAATGGGAGATACTTTGTTTCCTGCTTTGATTAATTTTTACGAAAGCCTTTCGCAATCAGCTTTTTATGAGCACCTATATAAGGCTGAAATATTTTCTGAATTGGTCAATGGAATACTTGCACGCCACAACTGCACAGGAAAATGGATAGAGCATCTTGTTGGAAGCTCCCAAGTCAGTGATTTCAAAAAGGTGATTAAACCAATTGCACCCCCATTTCATGTCACGTTCGATGTGGCCTTACTACAAACAATGTCTGTCGACCGAACAAACGTTTTTACTACTGCCATCACTACAGCATTAATAAGAATGGAACCTAAGAACTGCTCACGACTGATGTGTATGGTGAAGAATCTATGGATATATAGTGCTGATGCTTATTTAGACTGGGGAGCAGATGTAAATTGCGAAGTAAATGGACTCACTCCAATTCTTGTTTACCTAAGGCAAGGAGGAAGAAATATGGTCAAGGTTCTTGTAAAGCACAAAGTTACAATTGATATAAAATGTGGCGAATACTTTGAAGATTCCGTTTTCCATTTAGCTGCTTATCACAAACTTCACTATCTTCAGTACCTTTCTGTGTTCACCGATTCCGATAGATGGGAGAGATACTTAAAACAGAAAGACGCCTTATTTGACTATTTATTTGACGAATACGATAAAATATACCAAGATGGACAAGTCAGGATAACAAGAGTAAGAGATGGACCTATGATAGTGGCTATTAAATCACATCTTAGAGGATTTAAAATAATCGATGAATGTTTAGATGATGAAGGCTATACGGCCCTTCAGCGAGCAGCACAGGGTGCCAACGTTGTTGCTGTCAAGCATTTTCTTAAATGGGGCTCAAACGCGTCTTTGGAAAGCCCTGAGAGATTTGGCCTATTGAATCTAACCATTTGGTATGCAATTAAGTATCGTCCTCGTCTTAACTTCCCTAAGCCTTGTCTCTTAACAGCTTTGGAAACCGAACTAGCATCATTGACAGCAGGTGTTATTTTAGAACATTTGACAGCAGAAAAGCCGTTGAATATTGGATGTGATCAAACAGAAGTACTCACAATACTACATCTTGCAGCAACTCGAGGAATGTGGCGTTTCATAGATAAACTGTTTAAAGATAAAGAACAATCAAACGTTATCGGTATAAACCCCAACTGTGCTACAAAGCACGGTATCACCCCAATGTATCTATCACTTATATATGGTGGACTGGACTGTGATTGGGAGGAAAATCCATGGTGTAAAGTTGTTTCTGTACTGAAACAGCATGGTGGATCACAAACGATCAACCCCGCACCTGTTACAGAATACTTTATTATAGTCAATGCTATATTTCATGGAATGCCGGAAAAATTTGAACACGATTTGACATTTGATTCTCTCTTGACTCTTGAGGAGTCATGTGGTCGGGATGAATGTTTTGATTTTTCGCCTAAAACAAAATCTCACTTGATATGCGAAATTCGAAATGGATTGAGTGAGACTAATGTTGATGTTTGTAACCCAAATGAACATTTTCTGCAGAATATCGCCAATGCCATCGCTTCAAAGGAATGCAGACTACAGTACTCCAGGACTAACTTCATAAGTTTTGCTAAGAGTTCAATTAAGAGCATCAAGAAATTGATTAAGCAATTGCTCACTGATGACGGTCAAGGCTCTTGCTATTCATCTAAAAAAAAAACAAATTCGTCTTCCAGTTTAAGCAACGCCGATATGTGTTCAAGAGAGACGGTGATACTACTGAGCAACATTAAAAAACTTTTTAAAAGTAAATACAAGTCATACAGTAGTGATTATAAAGACCTAGAGAATGAAGTCTCCGTCTTGAGAAAGACAATTGAAATAGAAGATCATGAATCACAAAGATACAAAAATCTAGACAAAAAAAGTTTCCTATATGGGGGAAATCATCTTTGCGAATGGCAGACAACGACATTTAAGTATATACAGCTTCAGTTTTTGGTTCATGCTTTGTCCACGTGGAACAGGCATGTCAGGCAGTATGGCAGATACCCAGTTGTATCAAAATACGCAATGGATCGCATCGAAAGTTTATTTTTCAATGAAAATCGAAAAGAATTTGTTAAATTTATCATTGCTCTTTCCAAAGACAATTTACCAAAAGAATATGACTACCTATGGTGGTTACGGCTTAAGAAACCACCTTTATTTGAAACTGTTTTTAGATGAACTCATTATCGTTTTTAACCCATTTTTATTGTCGAGTGTTACTTCCTCTAGTAAGGGCACACTACCAGGTGCTTCGAAGCTCGCAAAGGATTGTTTGTCAAAACGAACAGTTCCAAATGGCACCTCGAGACAACATCGATTTTGGTTACTTTTACCCGTTTACGTTTTGTTGTAATTCTTTTTTATCGCTGCTGATAGAGTAGCAGAGAGCTTTTGTTGTTCAAGATACATATAATTTTTTATTGTAAAGTTATGTTAAGGACGTATTTTTTAGAGGGTTAACACGGGAAATAACTTTTTCAAACGAGGCCATTTTGGAACAGTTGGCGATGCGACCAAAATGTTTCTGATTGGGTTATACTAGTAGTGCGCGCGCGAAATCACCTAGGCCTGTTACATATAGTTCAACTTGCCCGAGCAAGCGAGGTTAATAAGATATTTATTATATAGCAATTTTAGGGAAAAAAATTATAATAAAGAATAAATAGGAAACATAATATTACGAATGTTCTTCTCCGTATTTTCATGCGAATGTAGTTTTCTCATTGTCATCAAAAAATTTAATAATCTGTCAAATAAGAAAATAGAAAGGCAAAAATATTGCGAAAAACTAGTAAAAATAAACAAAACAAAAACAAAAATAGATATTCAAAGAGGAAAAAGCAAAGCTGCTATCGCTTTTCCGGTCCGTACGGAAAAAGTACGGCCCGCTTATTGACCAATGAGATCGTGCGTTATATCTTTGCTATATAATAAATACTACTTATTAACCGAGAGTGAGGTCATTACAGGGAAATCTCAGACCAAGGTCTTGACAGTACGGACCGAGCGCAGCGAGGTCTTGACAGTACGGACCGAGCGCAGCGAGGTCCGTACAAAAAAGATCGAGGTCTGAGATTTCCCTGTAATGACCGAACGGACGAGGTTAATAAGTTATTTATTATATGGCTATTTTAAAAAGAGAGAGAAAGTAATATTTTTTTTGATATTTTACGACGCGCGTTGCTTTCAAATGGCTTCCCAGTAGTTTTACTGAAAAAGAGCGAGTTGTCAGACTAGATCAGAAACCGGTTTTAATTTCATTCAGCATTTAATAGTACGGCTGCCTCAACAAACTCACAGAAATTTTATTGACAAATTATTAGATTTACTGCTGCTTTCCTCATCATTTCAAATCAAATATCGTCTAAAGACAACGGGTTTTGCTTATATCTCAACATCAAAGAAAGTCAAGAAACAAAAGAAAAGTTTTACAAAGGATTTTAGAGTGAATGTCAGTAAGAATCGAACAAAATTTCGATTTTCGCGGCCACACTCAAAAAATAGATTTGGCTTATATTTTGTGTGCAGGTAGGACTAGGTATGCAAGAAACCGAACGGGGGTTCGTTAGTTGAAATCTTTTTTATTTTGGAAGAAATACGATAAAAACTGTTTTCGGTGAAATGACGAGAAATTCAACGCGCGACAAGTGTAAATTTGCCAAACTTTGAATGTCACGAGATAATTCTTAAACCTAAAAGTTTAATATTTTTTTGACTTCATTGGGTAGATTAGACATATTACTGTTGATATATATTCGTTTTAAGATAATTGAAGTATTTTTAAAGAAATAACGATCCGTCAAAGTAAGGTTACTCGCACATATCTGAATTTAGTACAAAACATTACCTTAAAGAGCCGGGAAAAAACATAAGTGGTAGTGTCACAAAAATGTTGATATTTCTGCTATGTTATCTCCTAATGTTGTTCTTTCCAGTGCTAGTTTTATTTGTTTGGGTTATTTAAAACTTTTCGAGATAATTAGCTTCAAAGTAGTAGAATTTTCAATTTGCATTTACATGAAATCGACAACGGGCAGACACGGGGCAGACCCGCATTATCTATAATAAACTTTTGATAATTAAGATAATTATCTCTAATCTGAGAAAAATTTATTTGTGTTGATCTACGGACCATAGAAGACAATATTTTTTTTAATATTTTTAAGCTGGAGTTAGAATATAAATATTTTTTGTGTTTAGTTCTTTGTGTATGATAGGCGAATTTCTGTGAGTCTCGATCTAAACACTTCTTGCTTTGATTCTCGTGGTGAATACAGATATAAAAATAAATATAAAACATTATTTGCTGATACTCTAAAACGGAGATGCTGAATATAATTGATGTACAGACTATACAGTATTGTGTGAGCTATATAAAATGGACTAACAGAACGACTTATGTATGAAACCATTTTGCTCATATACAGAGCTAAAAATAGACTTCAAAGTGTACTTCATTTAACGTTAACTATCAATACAAATTTAAACCGGTTTTAAACTCAATGAAATTTCATATAGTTCTAGTTATAATTCTTCATATAGTTAATAATACCTTACTGTAACTATTAGAGTGCACTTAGTTAAACCGTTGAACACTATTAGTTAGATAAATTCAATAAATTTAGTTCACTTCACCTACAATTATATTAATTAAGCCATCCGCAAAATTCACGGTCTAGCAAGAATCCAACCTACGGGGCTACAGCGGTTTGACTAAATGCTCCCACTCCGTACAAGTAACAGATTTCTTAATCTTACAATGACATTTTACCTCCACAGCTACTCACAACAACAAAACACTGAGTAACGGTTACTCAAATAACTGTGAATCAAAACTATCGAACACGCTTTTAAGGGACTGCAATTTTTATCGGGAGGGGGGTTCTAAAATCCTCAAAATTGGGCTTAAATTGAAGCTAGACCCCCCTGTGCTAAACGTATAAATAACTTCTTACCCCTCCACCTTTTGAACATAAATAACTAATAACCCCCTCCCCCCCCCCCCCCCCCCCCCCAAAAAAAAAGCACACATATATTCCTCTACTGGCCTTCACACATTTACTTGTCCTATATCTTCCTCTGCCACAAACACAACTTGAAAGCTTTCTTCATATCCCATATCCCATATCGTCAGAGCTACTATCTTCGCTTGATTCGTCTTCAGAATCCATATCACTTGAGTTATCATCAGCGGACAAGTTTTCATTCTTCATCGAGATCTTCAGTTTCAAGTGTTCTAGATCCTCTAGCATACGAAAGTACATGTTCAACTAATTGTGTTTTGTTCCCAGATACTTCATGACCTATTTGTTTGAGATATATATAGTTGCAGTTGCTTATTGGTCACTTTTTCGACGTCTTCTTTGCTTTTAGTTTTTAGTACTTGTTTTTATTACAAAGGATACTCAGTTTATACATAATATTTCAATATATGGTTTTGAGCTTGCACCTGTGACAAGTTGTGTTCTTGATACAGTAAAAAAAAATATAACAATGAATATTTATTTTGAATATATTTATATACATATTTTCAATTTTATATTAACAAAATCCCAATATAACTTATGCACCCCCCTCCATGTTTTTAGCAATTAACTTCTAGCCACCCCCCCCCCCCTACCCTACACTTCAATTTAACGTTTAACCCCCCTATTAATTTTAGATCCCCCCCCCCCCCCCCCCCTCTCCCCGATAATTATTGCGCAGTCCCTAAACTCCAAAAAATATCCTTTGTTGCACGGTAAAAAATATCGAGCAAATGTAAAAAAAATATCTTTCAACATTTGTGCCCAAAACTAATATATCGGGCATCGACAAAAAGGGGGGGCTAATTTTGTCGATGCCCGATATATTAGTTTTGGGCACAAATGTTGAAAGATATTTTTTTTACATTTGCTCGATATTTTTTACCGTGCAACAAAGGATATTTTTTGGAGTTTAAAAGCGTGTTCGATAGTTTTTGAATTCAGCCCCCTCCTCCTCCCCCCCCCCCCTCCCCCATCAAATATCAATTGGTCCGTTCCTAAGTATAATGCTTTTTCTTTCATATGACCAACCTTTGTGTAACTTCTTGAAAATAGCGTATCGCGGCCATCGCGCATCGTCCCCGAAAAATACTCAATTAGTACAGACTAGAGCAAGAGAACCCGGGGAGAGGGGAGAGGGGGGAGGAGGTGTATGGGATAAAGGTAAATGGAGGGTAAAAGTGCCGCGCGGGTATGCTCGTCGTATCTCTTAGGGATTCAAGGCAGCGATTTGGTATCTTTTAGGGCATCAAAAACAGTAAATGCAAAATCTTATTAGAAGTGTACGCACCGATTTACTCAGTTATTTGAGTAACCACTACTCAGTGTTTTTTGTTGTGAGTAGCTTGGAGGTAAAACATCTGTTACTAGTACGGAGTGGGAGCATTTAGTCAAACCGCTGCAGCCCCCTAGTAGGTTGTATTTTGCGGATGGCTTTTATAATTGTAGGTGAAGTCAAAGGTATTTTCTAACAAAATGAATGGAATGAATACTAGCTAGCGTGCTGTTATGTTAAGGCATTATTGTGTAAATTATACCCTAGGGAGATGTAATTTGTATAAATAGGGTTAGTTTGTTAAAGTAGATACTCGAAGGTATCTCTCGGTACACGCACGTTGCCTAACTTGTAAAAATTTTTAATTACTTGATTTTCAATAATTGTCCATAAACAAGATGCCAATTCCTATACATATGTGTTCTAGTGAAATGGAATTAAGTTAGAAAATGTTTTATGTTCTAAGATAGAATATAACTAAATTTATTGAATTTATCTAACTAATAGACTGCATGTGTTCAACGGTTTAACTAAGTGCACTCTAATAGTTACAGTAAGGTATTATTTAGACTTGCTACAAGTCGACCACTCTTTAGGGATACTGTTTATTTCGGATACTATGTATTTCGGCAAAGCCGAAATTCCAGGACGTCAAGCGAAGCGAGACGTCCTGCCGAGCGACGAAGAGAGACGTAATACGAGAGATCCAAAACGAAAAAAAACCCCGGGCTTTGAGAAAGTCTAGGTATTATTAACTATATGAAGAATTATAACTAGAACTATATGGAATTTCATTGAGTTTAAAACCGGTTTAAATATGTATTGATAGTTAAACGTTAAATGAAGTACACTTTGAAGTCTATTTTTAGCTCTGTATATTAATGAGCAAAATGGTTTCATACATAAGTCGTTCTGTTACTCCATTTTATATAGCTCACACAATACAGTATAGTCTGTATATCAGTTATAATCGTTATATCAGTTATATTATATGTCCGTTTTAGAGTATCAGCAAATAATGTTTTATATTTATTTTTATATATGTATTCACCACGAGAATCAAAGCAAGAAGTGTTTAGATCGAGACTCACAGAAATTCGCCTATCATACACAAAGAACTAAATACAAAAAATGTTTATATTCTAACTCCAGCTTGTAAAAATATTGTCTTCTATGGTCCGTAGATCAACACAAATAGATATTTCTCAGATTAGAGATAATTATCTTAATTATCAAAAGTTTATTAGATAATGCGTGTCTGCCCCGTGTCTGCCCGTTGTCGATTTCATGTAAATGCAAATTGAAAATTCTACTACTTTGAAGCTAATTATCTCGAAAAGTTTTAAATAACCCAAACAAATAAAACCAGCACTGGAAAGAACAACATTAGAAGATAACATAGCAGGGATATCAACATTTTTGTGACACTACCACATATGTTTTTTCCCGGCTCTTTAAGGTAATGTTTTGTACTAAATTTGGGTATGTGCGAGTAACCTTACTTTGACGAATATATATCAACAGTAAGATGTCTAATCTACCCAATGAAGTCAAAAAAATATTAAACTTTTAGGTTTAAGAATGATATCGTGACATTCAAAGTTTAGCAAATTTACACTTGTCGCGCGTTGAATTTCTCGTCATTTCACCGAAAACAGTTTTTATCGTATTTCTTCCAAAATAAAAAAGATTTCAACTAACGAACCCCCGTTCGGTTTCTTGCATACCTAGACCTACCTGTACACAAAATATAAGCCAAATCTGTTTTTTGAGTGTGGCCGCGAAAATCGAAATTTTGTTCGATTCTTACTGACATTCACTCTTTATAGCTGACACGAACAAGTGAACCACGATGGATGTTGAAACGAGTTGTATTAATTCGTCGGTCTTGTGGACGTTTGCATCAAGAAAAAAGCCTACTGAAGCTTATTTTTCGATAAATGATAAGAAACGAAGTCACCGACAACTATTGAAGGAATTAATTTGTCTGTGTCGTACTTTATGAAGAAGATGAAAGTTGAAAGCACTAGGATCGCTGACAGGTCTTTGAATCAAGCAATTCGACCTTTTTAAAGATTGTTTAACCTTTTGTATGCAGAAAAAGAAAGACATGAAAACTTCCTCACTTCAAGAACGTTGTTAACTTTGTTAACAAACTTATCGTGAGTTTTACAGCTTTTTAAAAGTGATTGAAAGGCAACGGCATATATCAACAAAAACAGCTCAACTCGCCTCCGTGTTGTTTACCGAAAGAAAGATAAAAACTAAAAGTATACTTTTCAACTATCATTGAGGTATGTGAACGAGCTTTATGTTCTTTAAAGAATTAAAAAAAACTTTTGTGTATTCTCACAACCTTTTGTGTATTCTCTCGTGAGTTTTTGTAATTATATTGATTTGATTTTCTCAACATTTGCTTGTCAAAATGTTTGCAAAAACAACCAATATGCTCGCCACTTAATTTTCTCTCAGTCGGTTTTTGTGTATTTTATCGCATTCTATCAATGTTTTGGTCAATTCATGATCGTACAAACGTTTCACCTGCTTTTTGCCATAACACAAATTTAAAAAAAAAAAAAAATGATTTCACGACGCCGGTCCAGAAAAAATCTTGTATTGCCCGTGGTCGTTACAGGAAAATTACGGCCCTCTCGCGAGAGCCGATTAGCCAATCAGAGCGCACGGAATTTTGATGCCATATAATAATGAGTAATATTTACCATTTCGTTGTATATATTAATAACTTTACTATGAAGTTTATGACACAGCCGGGTGTCGTTATAAGGATTGTGATAGTTGTAATAATTGGAGTATCTATCACTCTTGATAATGACACCAGTAGTCCAGTCAATTTATGAAAAAATAGAGTCAACCTTTAACTAATTGCAACAGAAGGTATTTCAACGGTTTTATACTCAGAAACATATCAACAATAACATATCAAAAGTCTTATAAAATCTTAATAGGGGAACATCACTAAATAAGTTTGGCGTGATTTGGAGGTTAGCATGAAAACGAGGCTCAACAAATATATTGGCTTTTATTCACAACATACTGGTCAATTAAGTCAAAGTTAATGTTGAAAAAGTTTTAAATGCCAAAGATAAAATATGTCAGTAAAAGCTGATGAAAGATTAAAGGGAATTTATTTTTGATTTAAAGAATAAATTAATTTAATAATTATACTGAATAAAACTGATTTAAGGCGTCCCAGATTACTTGTCCATTTATATAATTTTTTTACTGATTCTTTCTTAGTTGTTCTTTAATAAATCATTTTTTCCTGCTCTTGTTATTTCACAACGAATTATTCTGATAACTCAGGCCGGCAATAATTGGTGTCTATGCGTATCTTACAATTAAATGGGAATGGAATGTAGTTGGCCAGACATGGCAGGTTGTACAATTCACCACGCGGCCGATACGTTCTTTTCTGATGGGATTGCATTCCAGAGTTACATGAACCTGAGGATAATTGTCATCCTTTGCTTAGTTATGTTTAGAGGTAAGACATCCCATACTTTTTTCTTATGATAAAGTTAAAGATTTTGCTTGAATAAGTAGTTACAACCAAAGCATTACATGTTTATTTTTTTATTTAATTTCAAGGACATTAGCGATCGCTAATATGGACGAGGTCGTGACGTGTGTGATTTGTAAGAAAATTCTTGATGTTACAGCTAACGATGTGGTAAATAAAACTCAGTGAGAAAGGCAGTGTAGGAATTAACCGCGTGCCAGTGTACAGCGTAAAGATGTCCTTAATCTGGTTGCTTGGCAATATGTTCACCACTGAGGAATGTCGTCGGGTTTATTGCCTTTCGCAAAATATTGAACGGGCGACGGCAAGTAAACAATAATCTCCCAGTGCTATAACACACCGCAAGAACAGCAGAGAAGAGCTTCGACTTTAAAAATGATTGTTTCTATTGTGGAAATGAGGTGAGTTTTGATAAACAGAAAAAAAGGTCAAGGGACGCATACCGTGTCACGACAATTGATACCAAAGCTAACGTTTTGAGTATATGTTCAGAGAGGGCAGATACTTGGGCGGAGATTGTCAGATCCAGACTTCTAACTGTTCATGACTTGCCAGCTGCGGATGCCGTATACCATGAGACTTGTAGTTCTAACTTCCTCACGAAGAGGCAAATTCCAAGGAACTAAACACAATCAACTGAATTGAAATCAAAATGCGAAGAAAAGGCCGTAAAATGACACAGCAAAAGAGGACGCTTTTCAGAAAGTTGTTTTATTTTTGAAAGAAGACGACGATGAACAAGTGAATATAAATTATTTGTGTTTAAAGATGGAAGAGTACCTTGCAGTCACAGAGAAGTCACCATACAGCCACACCCACATGAAGACGAGGCTACAAGAACATTTTGGAGATGAAATATTGATAACTGAAATAAACGGAAAATCAAGCGTCGTCACAATTAAACGTACAGCCGAAAAGATTTTACAGAAATTCCATACACAACAAAAAATGAGTGACCCTAAAAAGTTGACTATCATCGAAACAGCTGCCAAGTTAATAAGGAATGACATAAAGGCTGTGAAAACATCGAAATACTGCTACCCCCTCATCGAGACCGATGCTGAAGAATGCGTAAAATTTCTTCCTAGCTCATACACTGAAGCTGTTTCTCGCGGGTGTTTTGATGAAAAAGGACACTTTAAAAGACGCATCCATCGGCCAGTCTATTATGCAGGCTGCACGTCCACGAGTTGTCACTGCACCATTACAAAATGCTGTTTTCGACCAAGGCACTGAGATACCTTCGTATAATGGCGAATTGATTCAGTACGTGGCGGACAAAGTCGACGATCATAACATCAAAACACTGGATGGTCAAAATACTTTTCACGGTATGGGGATTATAGCCACTGTCACACCTGGTACCAAACGAGTATAAGGTGTTACAAGACAAAGGGTTGGTCAAGATGATATAACGAAAGTGGGACATATTGCCATCCACGCACCATCTGAGCCAAGAAAAGAGCTAGAGGTCAAGTTAAAAAAATGGATGACATGATCAGGACTGTTGTAGACCCAACTGTTAATATTGATGTGCTGTAGAAATCGTCTCTCAGCTGTTTGGAATTCCACGCCCATCTTGGGATAGATTCATGCAGCTCATTGTGAATCAAGGTAGCCACCGAGGTAAATCGTCAATCATGTTCCTTCCAATGATTGACATGAAACGTGTATATATTCTACCCTGAAGTTTGTGACAGAACACGCGCAAAGACATCGTGTAAAGGCACCCATCATAACGTTTGATCAGCCCCTTTATTGGAAGGCGTTTAACCTCATCCAAACTGAGCCGGCCGATAGTGTGCTAAAGAATTTTATTTTAAGATTGGGCAGCTTCCATACTGAGATGATAATATAATGTGACGTAATTAGTATAAGCTACGCTTTAGTGTAAACAGCTTCAGTTGTATACTGAATAGCATTGTAATTCCTTTAGTATACTATATAAAAAACAAGATAGAGTGCTTACAAAATGTCCGTGAAAAACAAATGATATATTTTATGTGCAAATTAGTACAAGATCCTTAAATTGTCTTCTATTGTTCAAAATTCATTGCAATGTTTTTCACAAATATTTTGTAAGTATTTACTCTAGCACATATAGTACCAAGCAAGGGCGGATCCAGACAAAATTTTAGAGGGGGGGGGGGGGGGGGGGTGTACCGCCGCGAAAATGATCCCCGCCGCAATAATGATTCCCGTCGCAATAATGATTCCCAAGTCGCCGCAATAATGATTCCCAAGTCGCCGCAATAATGATTCCCAAGTCGCCGCAAAAATGATCCCCAAGGAATTATGAACTTGGACAACTCGGGATCGATGGAGCATGGACTATTTCTATATTTTTCCATGCATTTATCCATATATATGTGAATTCCTTTTTGTGTTTTCGTTTAATATTCGTTTCTCTATTCTTTTTGTTTTTACTTGCTTTTGTGTCATGAAGTGTTAAATATAACGCATTTTAGCTATCATTTCAAAAGTTATTTTATATATTGAGACTCATTATCTATATATATACTGCCTTTCATCTTCGTTATCTATGTAGTGCTGTATTTTATCTTTTTTGTACTATTTTTGAAGTCTCAATATAATTTCTGTGTAGCTCATGTAATCAACTACAAAGTTGATATCAGGGTTATCTGTTAAGGATAAGTTAAGTTAGTAAAAGAGTTAAACGAGATTAAACTTCGCTTCAACAATATCTGAGATCAAATTCAAGTTTGAACCGAGTTAGATTTTTAAAGCGGTCTCGTTTAAAACACATCATAGAAATATTAAATTAAAATCATAAAATTATCTGAAGTAAAGCAATCCCCGTTGTCGCACAGTAGTTAGAAGTGATGATATAATAGATAAATTTTATGACAACCTCAACAACTATGATTGTTCTATACATATGCATTTGACTTAGTTTTTAAAGACATTAAACTTACCATATCCTGGTCATCTTTGTCCAAACTACTTTGCTCATTACTACCAGTGATAATATCAACATGAGCGAACAGCAGAAGAATGAAAATGTAATATAGTTTAAAGAAGTCCATACTACAAGAGGGGGACATTGGGGTTTGCGGTATTGCGGTATTCGCCGGGGATGACTTTCACGGCGGTACAGGGGGTTCTAATTGAGTTCCGTCCGTCAACACGATTGAAAAACAATGAAAAAAGTATTTAACTCTTTCTGCCCTTAACTTGCCAAGAACCACATAACAAGTTTCCAATCAAAGTACTTTTAAGATTTGATAGATGTGTTATATAGCTATATAGCTAGGAAAAACGAATGAAACATTGATCCCAGTACGTATTTGACAAAAAAATGCATTAAAAATATATTTTAAAGTACAAATGAGCACCTATCCCGGTTTTTATTTAGCTAAAGCTTCTTTGCAGAATCTTACTGATGTGTTTTCAAAAAGACTCCGATCAAAACTGTCTATTTAGATGGGAATAAATATGCATTTCCGGTTTGTAGCCTCGTTTCCATGCAGCATTCAAATGTTTCTATAAACAAAGCCGATTTTCGAGACGTTCCCGTACTCCGATCGAATAAGATTTTTAGTATGCTCATTTAGGCAGTATTCGTGATTATATTCTCAAGAGAAACCTTCTGTTGCAATTAGTTGAGGGTCAAATCTTAAATTGTCTGGACTCTAGGTTGTGTCGAGACATCAGTCGAAATATTGTCGTCATAAACACCATCGTAAAATGTTTAAAAAGAAATGCTTAGCAGGTCTTTACATTGGTAACAGTAGGTAAGAAACATGAGCATTTCCTTAGGCACGTTACTGAGGTTCTGCCTATGCACTGCAAAAAACGGTTGAGTTGATACACCTCACTATATTGAGTTAAGCATGCATTCAGGAGGACACTTTATAGTGAGTTAACCGAACTCATTATTAAGAGTAAACATAAATGTAGACGGCCATTGAGCACAATATACTCAATATATTGAGTTTAGCTTCACTTTTACTCACTATAGAGTTGGGTTAACTCACTATAAAGTGTCATCCTGAATGCATGATTAACTCAATATTGCAGTATGCCAGTAATTCAATGTGAATAACCTGTTTGGAAAGAAGCTTTAAAAGTATTTAATATAAGACGTGGAATGGAATTGAGTACAAATCAAGAGGGTTTAGTTCTGAAAAGGTTTGCAAATCTTTTAGAAACGACATCAGTCAAAACCCCTTCTCTTGAAAGATTCTTTTTTTTACAAAATTTAGCAGAAACGGTATTTTCAATCTTTTTTAATGGTATATAAAGCTTCCTTTCAGTACGTAGACAACTACAGTCAGAGGCAACCTATTGGCTCCTCTTTCATTAGCTTCTACCATGAAGAGTTGGTTTGGGGGAGGGTTGGTTGGGTTGGGGTCACCCTAGCAATCTTTGCTGGTATCCATTTACACTCCTAGGTGAAGAGAGACAATGTGGAAGTGAAGCATCTTACACAAGGACACAGTTGCCCGAGCGAGGAATTGAACCCAGGCCTTTCGACCCAGGATTCCAACCACTGATCCCAACCACTGATAATCAGTAAATTAATGAAAAAAGAACTACAAATATCGATATATCATTGTTTATTCATTTAACTTGGCATATTTTGATACTGTCAGCTTTTAATTAAAGTAGAACATGATATCACAAAACATGAATGAATGAAAGATTCTGAATTCATACTCGGCTAGATGTACGGTAATCATTCTCTCTACAAACGTCATATAGTTTATGCTGCTATGTCGTTTGCCTTTTTTACGTCAGATTTATTCATTACAGCAAATATGTTTGGCGGCTCTGTAGCGACATTTATCGGTTTTATAATTTCTCCTGCTTTGTTCGCTCCAATGTACCAACATTCATTGTACAGGGATGCGAACTGGAAGTAGTTCCCATCATCAATGCCTGTTGTTGGATTGGTCTTGTTATGGGATTCTGTGAACTTACAACGATCTCCATCCTTCTTTGTCTGTGAAAACATTTAAAACAGTGATACAAAGGGTATAATTACAGGTAATAACATCAAAAACGTTTTCTTAGAGTTTTTTGTAGCCAGGCTCTCAAGAGGAGGGGAGTGGATCGAAGTGGAAAAGGTGGTAGACCTTCTCCCATTCAGTCCTAGAGCCAGCTATGCAGGACGTCAAGTTTTATACGGATAAATAACTGAACAGCATATTCATTTGACATTGACTGCCAAAACCTTAAGATAAAGCTCAGTTTTGTTTAATCAGGCATTCAATCTGTACCTCGCCGCAATTGAAATCATGAACATTAAAATTTTGGCGTCTGAATGGTAAAAAATACATTTTTGTGGATTTAGAAACAGCCTCGACTAAAACTAAATGTCACGGTTCACATCCTCAGAGCATGGCTACAACTAGTCAACCAGGCATTGGTAGCCATGTTCAGTGGTGTGTCAGTGGAATGTCAGTATAGAGTTGGTTTGATATGTTGTTGTCTTCCATCACGGTTTTTCTCTGGGTTATTTTATGCTTAAAACTCATACTGAGGAAGGTTTTTAATTTTTTTATAACACTCTTTGGCATTTCATTTTCAATTATAACAGCGAAAATACCAACTGATAACGCGGGCGAAATCGACTGTAAAGATGTTTTAGGGATTTCGAAGCAAAACTTATGTGATATATTTACCTCTGCAGTTAATTGGAATCCATTGGTGCTAACACACAAGTACTTTTTGTGTGATTGAAATTTGATCTGCACAATGGTATCATTACTTTTTGGATCTTTTGGGTAGCGGTCTCCGAGACCAGTCACTTCTAGAATAGCTACAATATAAACAACCACAAATTAAATTGGAAGATAAATAGCGCATCTCACAACGCTTTATGTACTAGGCATATCAATGTTAACTATCCACATTTGCCATACAAAGGAATACACAAATATGTTAATGTCTTGATAAAAAAAAACACAATAGTTTAATTTAATAACAATTTATTGTGTGCATCGTTTGGCTGAAAAAAGAACGAGCGTTATCCAGGAAAAAGTAATTGATGTTGTAAACAAATGAACGCGCACATATATATACGTTGTCTTACTTTCGGGTCTTACTTACTATTATTGTCGCTCAGCTTGCCTTTGAAGTCAATCACAGATCCGTTATATCTCATGAACTTATTGTTGGCAAAGCTCTTGAAAACTTCGTATGTTACCTTTGGTGGGTTGGCTCCTTTAATCGCACTGTAACAGTGTCAATATCAGATAAATATATGAGAAAAATGTCAATTGTCCTTGATTGGACTCGAACCACAGTTTCGGCTTTCAATACCACATAAGCAATATTATCATACATTGTCGAAGGTAGAAGCGGCATAGGCAATGCAGTATACGGGGGGAAAATATTAGGTGTGGAATAAACGAAATATTTCTTTACCAAAAGGTATTGCATTCATGGGCACAGATCCCACAGATCAAACTACCAACACTAAATAAATTGTATTTAGTCCAACGTACCTTAACCCTGGCAAAAACACAATTACCACCACGAAGATATTCAAAAACCCCATCATTTTTGTTGTCTTGAATTCCAAAGATTACAACAGAATGAATTTTCGTTTCTCAGTCGAATGATACCGACGTAGGCCTTTCTACAAATGCTTCTCTGTAGCAGTGTGTCATAGCTTAATGTCAATATTCACTCATAAGGTATTCGTAAAATTATTACCTTATTTGAGAGGTATTTTGAAATTGGTCACCAAAGTTTGTTAGTCGCACCTGTAGCATAGCCTCAGGGGACAGAATTAAAAACTAGTTTTTAATATGTTGTCATTATGCTTTATTGTTGGTAGAACTGTGTTTTTACCTTATAAGATAGGTATTTTTAAGATGGTCACCGAAGTTTGTAGTTTAGAGAACATTTATCCTAGTTTTTGATTATTTTCTATAAAATTTGTGTTTTGGAATCTTCGTTTCAATATGTTGTCATTATGCTTTATTGTTGGTAGAACTGTGTTTTTACCTTATAAGATAGGTATTTTTAAGATGGTCACCGAAGTTTGTAGTTTAGGGAACGTTTATCCTAGTTTTTGATTATTTTCTATAAAATTTGTGTTTTGGAATCTTCGTTTCAATATGTTGTCATTATGCTTTATTGTTGGTAGAACTGTGTTTTTACCTTATAAGATAGGTATTTTTAAGATGGTCACCGAAGTTTGTAGTTTAGGGAACGTTTATCCTAGTTTTTGATTATTTTCTATAAAATTTGTGTTTTGGAATCTTCGTTTCAATATTTTGTCATTATGCTTTATTGTTACTTGGTAGAATTGTGTTATTATCTTATAAGATAGGTATTTTTAAGAAGTTCGTGCTTAGGGAACGTTTATCCTAGTTTCTGATTATTTTCTAATAATGAGTCAACCGTTTTAAATCATAGTTTACGGCTACATAAATACAATTGTTTCTTGGAAACGTCTTTTCAGTTTTTGATCATTATACATGTTATATTTTTCTCCATTTTCGAAAGCAAAGGTTTCAATATTTTAATATAAAAGTACTTTTGGTATTTTAATATAAAAATACTTTTAATATTTTAATATAAAAGTACTTTCAATATCTTAATATAACATTACTTTCAAAATTTTAATATAAAAATACTTGTAATATTTTTATATAAATACACTAATGGTATACGTACAATAGTCCCTTCTATTAAAAAGCAGACACTGATGCCTATCTGGAATTTCAAAAATGAGTCTTGAAAGGTACCAGGTCTTAAAAGGTACCAGAATCTTAATTGTTCAAGTAGTCGTGTCAACAACAAATGTTTACCCCTAAAAGGTGCCAGTTGTTTGTCATTTGCGTTGTCATGATCGTATCTTGCAACGCTATGCCCTTTACGAGAAACTTGCTATCTTTGAAGTGAAAAGCCTATAAGCTACGATAATGTTTCAAAATTGTTGGAACATTGTAACATTAATTTTATTAACGTTTTGTTTAAAATTTGAAATATATATCGCTTGGCTTTGGCAACCCCTACCCACCTACCCACGGTATGACAAATATACCCGTTCTATATAATAAGAATATAAAGTGACATTCTCTTGGTTAAATACTTCCCAAAACCGTTTCGTATTGTTTCATGAAAAGCCTTTTTATGGAGAATATCCAGTTTTCAAAAAGAGTGGGTTTAAAGAAAGAAAATATTTGAATCTTGACTATCAAACATTGTATCTGAATTTCGTCAACTTCTCTCTGAAACATGTCATTACTGCGGGTAGAAGCAAAATAGTACCTGCAATTAGCCCGGGGAAATGTTTTTTTTCTAAATATCACTGAAAAATGGTAAAAGATGTACTAAGTGCCCTATAAGTGAAACGCCTACACGCTAGTAGCATAAGGGACTATGGTTAACCTATATAGCATATCTTGCTAGAACGCAGAGATGCCATGGCCACCCTGCAAACTTAGTTTCTTGAGCTTGAAGTTAAAGCTTTTCACGGATGACAAACATTCTCGGAAATCGTATACACCAATCCATGGTAAAATCGAGTTACAACCGTCGAAAGACTATTTTGTAAACTTATCATTTTCTACTGGATATGATATGATATTTTCTTTAATATTTCAAAAAGCCTGAAAAAATGGCTTCACAGTGACCGAAGGATTTATATACAACTAAATAGGAAGCTACCAATTACCCTAACTACGCACTTTTTGAGTTATAATGAGCTGACCAATATGTTAGTCAGAATTAAATTCCTCTGTGCGCTATAAGTTTAAATCAATTTCTTTTATGTCGTAAAATTCTGGTGTAATTAAAAGTTTTATACAATAAACGTTTTTAGCTTTGTTTTATTTATATTTCCTGGGACAAGCAGTGGGGTAGGGATATATTTGTAGAATGAGTAAATACACATAATCTTTTATATAAATAGTGCTCCTCTTTCATTAAAATTGTTCAAACCTAACATTTTTCGTATGCCACATTCGTTTGCAGCTGTATTAAAATTTTGAAAACTACCTATTAATTTGTACTCAAGATTGTGCGATTTCCTATACTAATTGTTAAATAGCCCCACAGAGAGAGCAATACAAGACTAGCTATCTATTTCAAGTAAAGCTGGCCGTATCCATGGTTGCTTGCCAACCATGTAATTTACTCTGTAAAGGGGATATGCAAAGATCCCGGATTGATTTAATTTCCATGTATGGGATACTTTTAATTTTTGTGAACGGAAAGTTTCGGCTTTCGGGCAAATGGTGGAGTGAGTGGCTGGGGTGATTGGCGTACCTTTTACGGCTAAAAATATTTCCTCTGCGTACCTGTTAGGGTCTGTTTAAATTTTAGGGTTATGGCTCAAAAATCAGTTACATAACGTGATTCCAATGTATATTCCTGAAAAAGTCATTTTTATTCTGCTTTGTTACTAAAAGTAAGCTTGGCTGGCAACTGGACATCGCACAGCCGTACTTTTTAGGGGTTAAATTTAACAAGGCTATAACAGTTATATTTATCTGTGCGTACATTTAAGGGGTCGTTTTCAAAACTTCCGCCGATCACCCCTACCACCTAGACAAAGGGAGTAACCCGGGACGATAATATTATTATATTTTTAGAAGTTAAACTTAGCGTTGCTTGTCAACAATTCAAGTCCCAACAAAATGGTTAAAAGATGGAGTCAAAATGCAGGTACTGTCGACGTATTCCTACCTGCAGTAATGAGTAACCAATGTTCTGATAACACATGTCAGTTTTAGACTTGTACTGTGCCACAGACAGTTAGATATTCCTGTATCTTTTAAAGTTTTTTTACTCAATTTTTCCTAAAAATGGCTAAAAAGGTCTGTCTTCTCTTGGTGATATTTGTGGCGATTTTGTATGTCGTAGATAGGTAGGTGTTCAACTTAAATTCGTAAGAGACTGTCTTGTAAGATGTAACTGTAAAAGATAAGTTGTGATGCATTTATTTAGTTCTTACAACAAGCTAGGATCATAGATTTCGTTCTTTGTTTCAGCCAAACGCTGATCACAATATATCTTAAGTTATTGTATTTTTTTATCGAGATTTTCAGATATACTTGTGAATTACTTTGTACTTTTAAAATACCATGTATAAATTGTTATACTCTATAGGGAGAAGCGCACGAACCAGCACTTTGTTTAGGAGAAACATTGATATGTAAACTAGTGGACTCGTTAGTTTTGTAGGTTAGATCCCACAAAGTACAAAACAAGTGCACTGTATCCTAATATGCATTTTATAGTAGCAATTGACTGTAGTATTGAAATAAGTAATGATATATGCTTTGACATGAACTTAAACATATTTTTGCTTGTAAGATACTTTGTGTGATTGTCGTACAATAGTGCCCTGATGATGACCTACAAGCATTTATCGTATGACCCGTATTTTGCCCGGTGCGCGCTCTTTTAAGAAAACCTTTTTAAGAAAACCTCAGAAAAAAGTCACGTGATTGAGTCCGTACGGCTTTTTCAGTTTCACCTGGTCCGTGCAAACACGTACGGACCCGCTACTCGAAACATCACAAAAAAAATGGCCTTTAAATTAAAGAGTGGGTCATATGATAAAAAAAACTTATTGACTAAGTTAGGTTGGGCCATACGGAGAAAATATTTGGCTCTTGGTCATTTGTACGGCCCTCCCACTCAATCAATAAGTACTTATATTATGTAAATATAGTTTTGGTAGAACTTTATGAATAATTAAAATTCCTAGAATCCTTTACTATTTTTGACTTCATTTTGGACAACGTTTTTGAAAACAGTTGTAAATAAATATCAAGATAGGAGACTCAAGAGACTCTATATTTAAACATTAATTCACATTTTTATTGTTGTTATTTTTTTATTCAGCTCAGGAAACAGCAATGTTAAAAATCGTACGACTGATGGCAAGTACATTAATATAAAAGCGAAAATAATGTTTGAGGGGACTGGGGTCGAGTGAAAATATTAATCTAATTAAAAAATTCCGGATTCCCATCACAAAACAAAACATACCAACATTTGTATTATTACCAAGTTTGAGCATGTTTGGATAAATACTTTCTGATTGAGCTGTGGCAAAGTCGCAAAAATAGGAGAGAATATAGCGTCCCCAGAATCCATGCATTCTCTCTTATGTGTTATAACTTGTTTAAAGCCCACAAATCAGTTATTTCCCAATCATTTTAAAACTTGGTAAACTGTGTGGTCTTTTTATGTGATGGGGTTTGCTTCTTAATTAACACTAATATTTCAACACTCGTTCCCAGTCCCTTCCTCAATTCCGGAAGGGCGAATAGCTCTGATAACTGTATTCAATTGTCATCATCATTTCAACATTGTCATCTTATAATCCATTTTTCGACAATCTAGTGCAACATAAACGTTTAATTTCAGCTACAACGTTTGCTATTACTTTATACGAACTCCGACCTTTCTGTGCCGATATTTGCAATCCTTTAAAAAGGGAAATATCCAGTTAAATTACTGACGTATTCCTTGCTGCAACAGTGATGTTATAATGCATCAATCATGAAATAAAATGGCAGTCGGTACAAGTGTACTACTACTTGTCCACAGCCTAACTGTTCAGTTCCCTTTGTTATAATCCAAAACATTTGCTTATTAATATTCAATACTTATATATTAATATAACCAGTATTATCTCAGTATTCTCAGCACCCTTTGTTATAATCCAAAACATTTGCTTATTAATCAATACTTATATATTACTATAACCAGTATTATCTCAGTATTCTCAGCTCCCTTTGTTATAATCCAAAACATTTGCTTATTAATCAATACTTATATATTACTATAACCAGTATTATCTCAGTATTCTCAGCTCCCTTTGTTATAATCCAAAACATTTGCTTATTAATCAATACTTATATATTACTATAACCAGTATTATCTCAGTATTCTCAGCACCCTTTGTTATAATCCAAAACATTTGCTTATTAATCATAAATTATTATTTATATATCACTATACATCACATATACATCACTACATGGATTTTATTGAATATTGTAAAATTAACGATGTTGTTATTAATGATAATGTTGAAATAAACCGTTTGACCCCCCCCCCCCCCCCCCCCCCCCTTTCAACCGTTCTCAACAATGTTGAGAGGGGGTGGAAAACGGCTTCAACATTATCATTCAACAAAATCAAAACCAATAGTTAAGCAAATGTTGAAGCCGTTTGTCCAGCCTTAACAGTGGACAGAGTATTGTGGATGTAACTAAACTGTTATGATTTTTATTCACAAAACAGTTATCAACTGGAAGCTTAAGAACTTCAAGTCCAATGCAAGCCAACTATTTTTCGCAGTCTCCAACGAAAAAACAAAAGAGTTTTCTTTTAAGAATGCGACAGTACCATATAAACAGTGTAAGAGTTATTCTCATTTATATATTAGAGCGAAAACACTAGAACCATGAAATAAAAACAAAATAGTTACTAACTAATAGTTTTTATTTAGTGACTATTTAGTCAGTATCACTCAACCAGAAACATTCATTCCAATTTTACTTGTCTTTTATAGTAACCAATAGTCACTAAATAAGAACTATTACACACTAACAATTTGATTTTGTTTCATAGTTCTAGTGTTTTTGCTCTATAACTACTAAACAAACATTCACTTCTATTCTTTCCACACCATAAATACATTCTCCCCCCCCCCCCCCCCCCACCACCACCCCCCTCCCCCAAGTGCCCTTTAATCAGTGTTGGGAACATTAGCTGTATTCGACATCCAGTAATGCACATAAACAATAAAAAAGCTGAAACGGACGTTGAATAGCCCACATCATGGTTATAGATGAGTTGGCCAGGAAGTTGCAGGTGTGTTTGGTCTAGGCATCATTTACCTATTACACCTGTTTCTATAATCGTTGTCGCAATCAGTCTACGGTCCACCACACTATGCATGAAGCATGCAAAGGATGACGGTATTTCTTCTCTTGTTAAAGATTCATTCATAACATATTTTGGTTGTGCGTGTTTACGTTACATGACCATGACCAAGCTGTGGCAGTGGTAGATGATAAAACAAATTTTTCTTTCAAAAAACGTGCAGTAAATCAGAAATTATGTTCATATTACCGACATCCTTTGCAAGCTTCAGAGTGTGAACAATAAGCCTTCATATATATGAAGTACACCTGGAGTTATATCAATACAATAATTAAATACAGATATATCCGCTCAAATCTCCTCTGCTGTTTTATCAAATAGAGCCATATGTTGTTAACATTAACAAACTAATAACTTTCATTTTGTTCTAGTTATCGTTGTTGATGAAATTAAAAATCGCACTGACTCTCCAAAAGTTGTGAAACTCGGGTATAATCTCTCCGGATCATATCTCTGTGTGAGTGATGACGGAAAGACATATCAATTTGAGGTATGTATGTTGTCAACAAATAAATAACTGCCAAAAAATATTTGGTAAAGAAACGTCCGGCGTACAGGAGGGAGTATTCCGGCTTACGAAAAACGAAGCATATTCGAACTATTAACGTCCCAGCATGTACTTGTGTTAGCTCGCTAGAGGCACCAACTATAAGGCGATGGGATCGTTTATGAATCTTTGACCAGGAAGAGGGTCCACAATAGGTTTGGCGGGATGCGGGATGAGCCTTTTTTTGAAGGCAGGATGCAGGATCCGAGCTTAAACCTTGACGGGATGCGGGATTCTGAATTCCAAGCGGGATCGGGATTTCGTATTTTTTAGGTGCCGGGTTTCGGGATATAACATTAATTTGCTGCGGGATACGGGACTGCAGCATTCTTTGTTCTTAATAAAAAACTTTTTAACGTTTTAATATTTAATTAATAATTAACTTAGAAAAATTTGCGGGATCGGGATTGTGACATTAAAACGTGCGGGATGGCGGGATTGCCGGCAAAAATGAGCGGGATTGACAACCCCTATTGTGGACCCTCCAGGAACTTAACTAACTGATGCATCTCAGCCATCACTAGTTTATAATGAACTACCGTGGGAAAGTATCGGCATAATTTCCTACTTATAGGTATTGGCAAAGAAGCACCAGAGAGATGAGCTTCCTTATACAAGTACATGATTATAGTAAATATGATGATATATAGAAATAGTTATGGGAATTAATAACATTCTTCTTGATAAAACTAAGTCAACGCCATCAATGCACTGCAATATAATGAAGTTCTTTTTCGTCCACGACAAACTTTGTGACGTTTTTCTTTGTAGAACGTTGCAACGAACGAAACAAATCCGCGATGTGAATATGCTGAGAAGTACGACAAGAAAACTAACTTGTATCAGTATCAATCGTTGTTTTTTCGATGCTGGTACTTAGGAGCAGATAGCAAAGGGAACCCAACGCCACCAAAAGATACCAAAGAAAATTCGATCAACAGCAAATTCCAAGTCACAAACCATCAGTTATTCAAGAGAACCGATGATCTTGAAGTGTAATAGCCTTGAGACAGTCCACTTCAATCTCGTCCCCATTCGCCGCTAGCTCTTACTGCGCATTCTCGACGAGCTATCTTGGCTCTGGCTTACCCAACTAAATCCGGCCACATGATTGGTCCTTAGAGAAAACAAAGCGATGGACCGGAAGTTCAAAAATAACGGTCGATTCCCAACGAAACCGAAAATATATCAGAACATTGCTAATATAGACAACCTGAATACGGGGTAAGGAAAGTAATCATCAAGAACTGTTGTCATACCTAGATTTCTCAGAATTCTTGCGTGATCTGATATTTTTCTTGACTTGAAATGTGTAATCATTGACCCGTAAATAATGACTGTGATTTTACTTCAACTTGTGGCCACTGACTCGCTATATTCTCATGCATCAAAATCCTTTCTAATTCTTTAAGCCTATAAAAGCATTTTCTACCAGTGGTTCGATCAAGATATTATATAATTAAACATAATAATAATTTAACATAAAATGTGATTTCATTCTGTTATCAGTAACGTCTGCGAAGACGAATATTCCCACAGAAATTCTATTATTAACCTCCTATTGCGACGTAGCAACCAATCAGCAGCCAATCAGGTTGAAGGATTTTAATCAAACATGTGCAGTGCAAAAATACCCAGATTCTCGGTTTCCGGTTTTGAGTATGCCAGAGCCAAGATAGCTCGTCGAGCCTGAACATGCGCAGTAAGAGCTAGCGGAAAATGCGAACGAGATTGAGTCCACTTGTGTTTGGCTTTCAGATCATTAGACATATTTAACGAAAATAAAGTGCCAAAAAAAATCGCCTAAGCATAATAGGGGCTAAATGCATGTAATGTTTATCAATTTCATTCCTTAATGCATGATGGGAAATAAATAATATCTTATCAAACTCATTGGTGTATCCAGTACACTTTATGTATTCTTCAATCCTTTGCCAGGAAGGTTTTTCTCCGGTTTTCCTGGCCTCCCTCCTCAAAATTGAACATTTGAGGCGATTTATAATATTTAACGTATATGTAGTGAGTGTGTGTCTAAATCTACGCCATGTAACTGGGCTGATCTGTAACTGCATATTTATTTTTATAATTAAGTTGAATTATCATTAGCTCTTGTTTTAACTAGGACCCACTTGAAAACCATATATGTTATATGAAATGGGTTCTTAATAAAACATTAGTAAACATGTGACTATTTGCCAATGTGGACCCACTTGAAAACCATATATGTTATATGAAATGGGTTCCTAATAAAACATTAGTAAACATGTGACTATTTGCTAATGTGGACCCACTTGAAAACCATATATGTTATATTAAATGGGTTCCTAATAAAACATTAGTAAACATGTGACTATTTGCCAATGTGGACCCACTTGAAAACCATATATGTTATATGAAATGGGTTCTTAATAAAACATTAGTAAACATGTGACTATTTGCCAATGTGGACCCACTTGAAAACCATATATGTTATATGAAATGGGTTCCTAATAAAACATTAGTAAACATGTGACTATTTGCCAATGTGGACCCACTTGAAAACCATATATGTTATATGAAATGGGTTCCTAATAAAACATTAGTAAACATGTGACTATTTGCCAATGTGGACCCACTTGAAAACCATATATGTTATATGAAATGGGTTCTTAATAAAACATTAGTAAACATGTGACTATTTGCCAATGTGGACCCACTTGAAAACCATATATGTTATATGAAATGGGTTCCTAATAAAACATTAGTAAACATGTGACTATTTGCCAATGTGGACCCACTTGAAAACCATATATGTTATATGAAATGGGTTCCTAATAAAGCATTAGTAAACATGTGACTATTTGCCAATGTGGACCCACTTGAAAACCATATATGTTATATGAAATGGGTTCTTAATAAAACATTAGTAAACATGTGACTATTTGCTAATGTGGACCCACTTGAAAACCATATATGTTATATGAAATGGGTTCTTAATAAAACATTAGTAAACATGTGACTATTTGCCAATGTGGACCCACTTGAAAACCATATATGTTATATGAAATGGGTTCCTAATAAAACATTAGTAAACATGTGACTATTTGCTAATGTGGACCCACTTGAAAACCATATATGTTATATGAAATGGGTTCCTAATAAAACATTAATAAACATGTGACTATTTGCTAATGTGGACCCACTTGAAAACCATATATGTTATATGAAATGGCTTCCTAATAAACATTAGTAAACATGTGACTATTTGCTAATGTGGACCCACTTCAAAACCATATATGTTATATGAAATGGCTTCTTAATAAAACATTAACAAACAAACCCAATTATAGTAAGGCACTTGTGCCTGGCTAGAAGATTGAGACGTTAAAAAAGTGATTTTTTTTCTTTTATAATTTTTATGAAAAATAGTCAACATATTCCTATTTTGTTTGGCCAAACAATTAACGTATCTTTAAGATCTGAAACTTGTTCATTATTAGCACTTCTCTTTGTTCTATATTGTACGTATTTCAATAAACAGGCAGATATTTTAAGCAAATTTTATGTCTATATATAGTAATAGGGGTTGTGGGGCTTAAAAAGTAGCAAATACGTACAAAGCACGCAAAACAGAAACTGGTCTAAACTCAAATCGAAGAAAAACATCTACAGCATCGAAAATATATGATATTTAATTTTGGAAAACTTATGATGTCAAGCATTTGGTATGAAGGTCAAGTTCTAGCTGGTAGTCCTGAAACGTTTCTCCGGGAATTATTTAAGTGATACTGCATTCTCCTTTACCAGCAATGACAACCTGTTTGCTGGGGGGAAAGACAAACCCTTTCTCCACCACAATGGTTTCAAGTGTGGCTTAGGGCTTAGTACAGGGTCCTGAAGGGGTGTCCGAATCCCATTTCTCAGTCTATTTTTGGACCAAATCCAAGTCAAAAATCACATAATCCCATCAGTTTTGATTGAGTTTTCAATCCCATTCCCACTTTCTATTGTTCTTTTATTTTTAAATCCCAGTCCCAGTGCATCCATTCCCATTTTCCCAGTCAAAAATAACGCCAATCCCAGCTCCCATTTTACCCCTTCAGGACCCTCTCAAGCCTATAAGGCATGACTTTTATTCAAATTACGATTTTTTGGTTTCTTTTATAAAACAGTGGGTTTTAGACATATCGTAGTTATTCGTTTAGGGAAGATGTAGTTTATGATTGTTAACACTTTGATATGAATTTTTTCCATTTTGTTGGTCACGTGACTTTAAGGCAGCAAAAACAGTTTTTTGAAAACGGGGGACATTTGCCCTTTCCCAATCAAGCTGAAATTCGCATGGTTTTTAGATATTCATCTAAGGCATATGACACCGCTTTTTAATCGTGTCTATCTACATAGAGCAAAAAGATATTAAGGAAAAACATAAATGCAAATTAGGTCACGTTACCTCTTTTCTAGAATAACTCTCTACAAAAAGTACTTTTCTAAACTCAAAAGACGCAGTTGTAAAGACCTCTATAAGAGAAACAAAATAACATATAGCTCGATAAAATCGAAGAATTCTTTGTGTACCCTATTTTCAATCAAACTTTTTAAGCTAATAATTTGGTGTTTCTTGTCACGTGACACCACCTCCAATGTAAATATGTAGCAGAAAGTTTCAGTTAAAGTATATTCGACAAAATATATCAACCTATTAAAGATTCCTACAAAGAAAGGGCCATGACCCTCTTTAAACCTATTTCCATATGCAAATTAGGATCAATCCAGGCCTTAACAGGCCTGTGCTCTTAGTAACACTTAAAAATAATTTCAAAGCCATTGCTAGAGTATTGACTTTAGTTTTAATTTGGTTGTTTAAAGAAATAATCTATTTTAACCAGCTAATGATAATTTTATTCCAACACTTAATTGTTAACTTACCGGCTTTTTTGGCACTCAATAGTGGTTACATTGGTTACATTTGGGCTTACAACTTTGGTTTTAATTTGCCCAAAAATATTATTTGAAATATTAGCCTTTTTTTTGGAGAGTATCCAGTTTTCAAAAATAGTTTGGTTAATTAAAGGAGAAAATAATGAAATCTTGGCTATTCAAACATATCATTGCATCTCAATTTGGTCAACTTCTCTCAAACATGTCTTTACTGCTACCCTGGTCACCAGAGGCTTGACTAACTCTCTCCTCGCCACTTATCTTGAGCCGCGAAGCGGCGATTTTGAACCGCGGAGCGGCGAGCGAGCTGCGAAGCAGCGAGTCGTCGTCTAAGCCTCTGGTAGGAAGCGCCAGTTGATTGATCGGGCCGCGCCAATAGAATTAAAGATTGAGCAAAATTGTTCTGGCTCACCGATTGGCTGATTTTAAGTCCTGTTTTTGATTGGTCGAACTCTATTGTAATAAGGGTAGGGGGGTAAGTATGAGTTGTTAGTGTTTCCGCATCTTCACATAGTAGTTATCGATAATTTTAGTTCTTACAGCAAACATTTCTCAATGACATTGTATAACCAAGAGGTTTTTAATAGCTAGTATTTTATCAGTTGCTCTAGAAGAACGATTTAAAGATATCGAGACTTTATCAGAAGAGCAAAAGACATCCCTTATTATCCCTTATTGCTTTGTTAAACAAGAAGGACGTGTTCGCCATATTGCCTACAGGCCACGGAAAATCCTTGATTTTTCAACTTTTACCAGATCTTTGCAGACAGTTGTTTCTACGAGGCTATCCATATCCAGGGAATGCAATCGTCGTTGTGATTTGCCCACTACGATCGCTTGTGGACTCCCACATACTTGAACTCGAAAGATACGGCCTACGAACGACATGTTTGAGAATCAGCGGGTTGTTGTCGTTCAGGATTTCAAATGTTTTAGCTATTTATCGGGGTTGATACAACACATGAGGTCATAAAGCAGATATTACAAACCCTATAATGTGGTTTATTAATTGACATTCGCTAGTAAAGTAATTTTCATTTGTTAGTAAATTATACAACGATTTATGTTACTAATCCCCAGTACTATCGTGCATAAAAGTCATCATGGATGAGTGCAGATCATGACCTTGACCAACTAACTAACTAACGTCCCTTCCCCTAAGTAAAAAATCACCACGGGGATCTCTTGTGTGATTGGTTAACGTTAATTGGATCATTTCGCTTTGATCGACAGTTCAATTAAGCTTGGAAATGTGATTCACGGCGCTTCCTACCAGAGGCTTAGACGACGACTCGCTGCTTCGCAGCTCGTTTGCCGCTTCGCGGCTTTAAAAAAGAGTAAAAAAATTAGAGTTAATAGTCAAGCCTCTGGTAACCAGGGTACTTTACTGCAGGTAAAATGCAGGTAGCTAGAAGCAAATGGTACCTGCAATTGGCCCGGGGAAATGTTTTTTTTTTTCACTAAATATCACTGGAAAATGTTAAAATATGTACTCTAAGTGCCCTATTAGTGAAAATCGAGCAGCAATGATGTAACCAATTCAATCGGTCCTGATGACACATGTCAGTTTTAGACATGTACTGTAACACAGACAGCTTAATGGTCAAGACCTCATATTTTACATATTTTGATCCAAAGCAATAGGTGGCTTTCCAGTGCTTATATATATATTCCTGTGTCTGAAAGTTTTTTTCCTCAACTTTTTCCTAAAAATGGTTAAACAGGTTTCTCTTTTCTTGGTGTTATTTGTGGTGATTTTGCAAGTCGTACACGTAGCAAGGTAAATGGTCAGCTTAAATTTGTAAGACTGAAAAAGATAATTTGTGATGTGTTAGTTAACGTTCTTACAAACAAGGACCATAGATTTTGTTTTGTTGAAGTTTGTTCTTTGTTCCAGCCAACTGCTTCATATATTTGTGAATTTCTTTGTAATTTAATACCATATAAAAGTTGTTATACTTTATAGGTTTACTATTTTGGACCTCATTTTGGACAATGTTTTTGAAAACAGATGTAAATAAATATACAGATACGAGGCCTTAGATCACTGTATATAACATTAATATAAATAATATTATTGTTTTATATATATATATATATATATATATATATATATATATATATATATATATATATATATATATATATATATATATATATATATATATATATATATATATATATATATATATATATATATATATATATATATATATATATATATATATATATATATATATATATATATATATATATATATTCAGCTCAGGAAATAGTACTGTAAATAGTACTGTTGATAAAGCGATTGGTGGGGGATTTGGCAAGTACGATATATTTGCAAAATTAATTGCTCTTCAAAAATCTTTGAAAACAAGAGGTGAAGTAATATTTATAAAATTCATGAATAATGAATGAGAATTTTACAAAAGAAATCACGTTCGTGACGAGTTCTGTAACTTTCGAGGAGATTTCGTACTGATTTGCATAATTTTCAACTTAAATTGTCTCGGCGAGATTTAGTTTTATCTTGAACATTTTAGTAAAATATGAAACAACTAACGTTGGAATGTCATAAGTACTGTACAACTTCGTGTCCGATCTGTATGAGATATACAACGGCGAGTCGAACAGAACTCGTCACGGACGTGATCGGTCAAGGAATTTTGGTGTCGGAAGTGGGATCTGTGAACGGTCATCTGTTAAGATGACTACAATATTTGAAGATGAACGCCTAACTCATCAAAAATGATTTTCAGGAAGGTCCTTCAAAAGACTTATCCCCCGGGGGGTGTACTCCCTTTGTCGAAGTGGTAGGGGTGATCGGCGTACCTTTTAGGGTTAAAAATATTTCCTGTACGTACCTTTTAGGGTCCTGGCTCAAAAACAAGTTACGCAACATGATTCTGTACCTGTAAGGGTCATTTTTACTCTGCTTTGTTGCTAAAAGTCGGGCTAAAAGTAAGCTTGACTGGCAAAAACATCGCACAGCCGTACCTTTTAGGGGTTGAAATCAACAAGGCTTTAACAGTTATTTTTGTCTGTGCGTACCTTTTAGGGGTCGTTTCCAAAACCTCCGCCGATCACCCCTACCAACTGAACAAAGGGAGAACCCCCCCCCCCCCCCCCCCGGGACTTATCCAGTCCAAGAACTTCAAGTCCAATTCAAGCCAAAGATATTTCGCCATCTCCGACCAAAAGACCAACAAATTTTCTTTCAAGAATGAGGATGCACCATTTAAACAGTGTAAGAGTTATTATCATTTAGATATTATAACTTCTACTAAAAAAAACCATTCACTTCTATTCTTTCCAAACCATAAATACATTCCCCCATGTGCCCTTTAATCAGTGTTGGGAACTATATTCGACATCTATTAAAGTAAATAAAAAAGCTGAAATGGACGTTGAGCAGCCAATAGCACGATTATAGGAGAGTTAGCCAGGAAGTTGCCAGTGTGTGTGATCATTTACCTATTACACCTATTTCAAAAATCGTTGTCGTAGCCGAAGCTACAGTCCACACTCCTGAATGAAGCCTGCAAAGGATGTCGGTAATATGTAAATGTAAATGTAAACTTTAATACTTCATCCCTTAACAGGGCTTTTCAGAAGTTAATACAACAAGTAAATAATATAATACATGGCTAAATATAAAAATGACTAGGTGCTATTATATATGTATAGTTATAAAGATTAATAAGTTTCTAAATTAATTAATATAATTTGTCTAAACTAATATATATATCTAATATCTAATTAATATCTATCCATTGATAAATCGGAGCCATAGCTCTCTTTTCATTGAATGTTTAAAAACAGTAGCGTTTTTGCTTAATTTAATATCGTCACTTAATTCATTCCAAAGCTTTACCCCTTGGTAATAAAATGAACGTTGAATGAACTGAATGTGTAATTTATTATGCGCTTTTGAAATAAATATTTGTTGCATGATCTATCACTGCAAAACCTGTTATATTCTTATACCACAAACACTTAAAACCAAAATATGCTATGAATAAATCGATAACAAGAGTAGAAATACCAACATCCTTTGCAGGCTTCAGAGTGTGAACTGTAGCTTCGGCTGCGACAACGATTTTTGAAATAGGTGTATATAAGAAGTCCCCGATATATCAACCCTAATTTCCTCTGGTGTTTTATCAAATAGAGCCATGTTGTTAACATTAACAAACTAATAACTATCATTTTGTTTTAGATATCCTTGTTGAACACCTTGAAAATCGCACTGACTCTCCAAAAGTAGTGACACTCAAGTATAAATTGTCATATCTCTGTGTGAGTGATGACGGAGAGACATATAAATTTGAGGTTTGTATGTAATCAACAAGAATTGCTAAAAAAAATATTTGGCAGAAACGTCCGGCGTACAGGAGAGAGTACTTCAACTTACCGGATGCCAATGCGTTATAAAAAAAAAGAACGGTATAAAGTTTGTTTACAATGACAAAACTATAGAAAAAAACATCTTTTTCACTTCATTGTAAAAACACTATGATATTATGGTCTATTCTAACTATTAACGTCCCAGCATGCACGTTGGTCTGCGACAAACTTTGTTACGTTTTTCTTTGCAGAACATTGGGAAGAACGAAATAAATTCGCGATGTGAATATGCTGAGAAGTACGACAACAAAACTAACTTGTATCAGTATCAATCGTTGTTTTTTCGATGCTGGTACTTAGGAGCAGATAGCAAAGGAAACCCAACAGCACCAAAACATACCAAAGAAAATTCGATCAACAGCAAATTTCAAATCACAGATTTTGTGTTTCGTAAGATAGATGATTAATTATTAAGTTATTTATAACGAAAATAAAAGTTATGACATGCAAATAAAAAGTATTATCATTTATATTATTTTTCCGTCGTTTTGATTTGCCGAAGGAACTGCAAATAATTGCTTACAAATAATATTCTGTCCATGCGCATTTCGTTGCAAAGCCGTTTTGCTGCAAATAATAGTCTAATCATGCGCAGTAACGCTGCTTTGTAAACATGGCTCGCTTCGATTTCGTCGTTTTGATTCATTATTATCATTGATACGTCTTGCCTCTTCAAATATTACTTAAAATATATGATAAATCAGAATGATAAAACAATTATTGAACTTGGGTATATTTACAAAATATCGTGATTTGTCAATGTCTCGCTAATATCATTTATATAACATAAGAAAATAACCGATAGTTCACCACTGACAAATCACGATATTTTACTCAACCTCGTCAAATAATAGCTAAATCGCAAAGAGGTCATATGCATGTAATGTTTATCAATCCCACTGATGTAAAATTGAGCACTGTATCTTTAACCCGCAATGATAACTGACCTGCTTTGGAAAGAAAGTCAGGCCCTTTCTCAACCAAACGGCCGAGTTTCGAATGCCGGTTTTCAAGGTTTTGTATTATTAGAGGGCTAATATTCGGGATCTTCGAGGCCGGTAAAGTTTCTTGATATGACTTTGTGAATTTAACTTTTACAATACACCTTATTCCAAAATGGCGACCTTTTGTTCCATTGGCCCTTATTGCCTCACTCTCATGAAATTATTCTTTTGTCTTTAAGCTTGAGTGAATTTAAAAGAAAATAATAATTTCATGAAAACGAGACATCAAGGGCCAGTCAGCCATTTTGCAATAAGGTGTATGTGTTAGATTCCTTTTATGCAGGCCTTTTGACTAAAATTTACGTGAGACATAATAATCTTTATTTAAACTGCTAAAAATGTGTCAGTTTACATGATATGTTAACTGCTATAACCTCATGAACAGAAGTCCCTGGAAGTACTAAATATAACTTAAATATTCGACAATTCGCCTTTCCGGAATTCATTAAAGGGGACTGGGAACGAGTGTAGAAATATTAAACTAATTAAGAAACAAACCCCATCACATGAAAGACCACAATAAAATATTTAAGTTTATCAAGTTTTAGAATGACTGGGCAAATACTAACTGATTTATAGGCTTTAAACAAATCGTTAAAATAAGAGAGAATGTATGGTTTTTGGGGACGCTGTCCTTAAACCCTATACATTCTCTCTTATTTTTGCGACTTTTAGAAGCTTATAACTCAGTAAGTATTTATCCAAACATGCTCAAACTCGGTAATAATACTAATGTTTGTATGTTTTATTTTGTGATGTGGATCATTTTCTAATTAATTTTTTTTTTCACTCGGCCCCAGTCCCCTCATGAATATATAACGAGCAGTAGTCGACATATATATTTATAATATTTATATATTTTTATATTATTATTATTATTATTAAAAGGCAGACTTGAAAAATGTGTTTTTTAGGGAAGATTTAAACGATGATAACGAAGATAGAGTACATATTGACGAAGGAAGAGAATTCCAGAGTTCAGGAGCAGAAAACTGCAAAACATCTTACACCATAGTTGAGATTTCAGTTGATATTTGGTTGTCTTGAGAAGTAGATCATTATAGAGGATCGGAGCTCGAGAGATCGAGCTGGCTTATATATTGAATTGAAATTAAATCGGAAAGGTAAGATGGAACTTGGCCATTTAGGGACTTGAATTAGGTAAAGAGTAAAATCTTGAATTTAATGCGTTCAGAAAAAGGTAAGCTATGAATACAATACAATACAATATACTTTATTTAACGAGGGAAAAAATACGTATTAACACTATAAAGGTTATCTAACATACGGCCCTAACTTGTAATATGAAGATCAATGAGCAGTTATGTTTTGTGGCATGTTGTTGTGATTTCAGTAATACGTGGCATGTTGTGGACCTCAGTTTAAATCTATGCGCTACATTTCTTTCCCTGGTGGAATATCTTAATCTGTTCTTCGCCAAATAGTTTACAACTTGAGATTCCATATTTATTATGGGAAGGTCGGAACAGATCAGGAAGGAGGGAGAAACAAGGTTCACAATAGTCTAACATCAGACTAGGAGTTGGATCAGAAATCACTCGGAAATAGTAGGGAGGGCGGAGAAATGACTAAATAAAGAAATTACAGGGGAGGTGGGAATGATAGGGAGAAGGGAGAAATGTCTTTAGATATTTACCCTGGAGGCTTGACTATTACTATTGACTATACGACTATATGACTTACTTACTTGACTATTTTTTTAAAAATCGCTGCTTGGCGGCTCAAGATAAGTGGCAAGGAGAGAGTTGGTCAAGCCTCTGGTGACCAGGGTAATAGATATTGGGAGAGATGGAAGAGAAAACGCTATGAAAATTAGGGAGAAGAGAAAGTACGTGCCTCTTCCCTCTATAAAGAGCTTACTGAAATGATAAAATATATCCACCTAATTGCAAGTTTGTTGTGTCATGAAAAAAGAACATTAGTTCTTTCAGCATGAGTGGTCTTCGTTTGTCTTTTAATTTATTTCCTTTCCCAATAAATTACAAAAGTCAGGACAATGTCCTTGCAATTACATGTATATAAAATATTAACTGAACATCAACACATTGTTTACAGATGGTCAGTAGAATAATACAATACAGTAGTTTCACATAAGCCGGTTCTAGTGTGGTAATTGTTTTCTTATATGCTAATGAGGTTGTTGACAAGAAATATGACGAATTCACTTGCATACGTTGTTACCATAGAAAGCGTGTACTTCATTTCTAATTTTTTTATTAAACAAAAGTAACAAGTGAACATAGTCTTTACCAGTGATACTTATTTCTTAACCAGTTATTGCTTTTCTAAGAAAGACTGTCAAGAATTGTGTCTTCTATTGTGTCTCTCAACGTGTGGTAATTGAAATACAGGTACTGCAGACGTAGTAATAAATACCTGCAATAATGATATAATAGAGCACCAATCATGGCAGTTTACGACATGTATTATTACTCAGCTCCACACCCTAATAGTCAAGATCACTTTACTATATAATCCAAAGCATCATTGTGCTGAGATATTCCTGTAATAAGTTTCCTGCACAGTACTCAACCAATTCTCTTTAAAATGGCAAAAGAGCATTGTCTTCTCTTCAGTTGGTGTTGTTTGTGGCGATTTGACCAATTGTACTAAGGTAGGGGTAGAACTTTATAGAATCTTACAGACAGGATACTCGTTCCCAACGTGAACACTTGCCTTTTCTAGGTGATTATTTCCTAATTCTACTGCTGTAAAACCTCTAAAACTGTAGCATTGAGTTTAAATACACTGAGTGCCAATAATCCCGGCCAATAATAAACGTATTTGAAATCTATTAGGAAAACTCAAAGTGTTCACGCGGTTCGAGTGTCTTTGCAGTAAACGTCTTATGAAAAATATATGGTGTAATGTGTTAATTATTACAAATGGGCCTAATATACTTCTGACTACAATTTTCACTTAGCTTTGATTTAAAATGCTTGTCAAATCCTGGATGGCTATAGGTAACGCGATAGGGCTATAGGGTATTGTCTAATTGCACGATATTATAGACATTTGCTGAACTTCATTAAAGTAGGACATTCAGTGTAGCTTTTATGTAGTATTTAAAAAACGAGCAGCAGTGTCAAGTTTTATCAGGGAGTACGCGTTTCAACAATATAGTTTCAACAATATAGTTTTGGTGAGCTTTTTATATAAGCCTGTAAGGGTTTCCTAAGCTCTCCACACATATATAATCTATAATAGACAATTTAAAAATGTAATGTAAAAATTGTAAAATGTATGTATACATGTGAAATAAATTGATTGATTGCATGCGGATAGTATTTTCGTTTATTTCTTTCAGTTCAGGAAAAGGCATATCAGTTGGTAAAAGATCTGCCAGTACCAATAAAACAAGCAAAATAGATACCTATAAGGCGTATTTCAAATGTACGTAATTATTGTGGTCATTTACTATCATTGTCACCTAAGCAATTGCATTTTTCATAATCTAGTCACATAACGCCCCCAACCCCCGACCCCTAATCTAAACCTTTACATTTGTCGATAATCTACAGTCACCGACCGCTTCCCACCTTTATCTAACCATTACATCGACAGACTATAGTCCCCTTTTTACAGTCACTGCTTGTGTTAATGCATTTCTTTACTTGACTTTCGAACCCTCTTAAGTGGAGTATGCACATATGCACTCTCAGGGGGGGTGGGGGGGGGGGTACTTCTGTAAAAGTTGTAGGGGCGATCGGCGAAGGTTTTGAAAACGACCCCTAAAAGGTACGCACAGATTAACATAAATGTTAAAGCCTTATTGATTTCAACCCCTAAAATGTACGACTGTGCGATGTTCTTGCCAGCCAAGCTTACTTCTAGCAACCTAGCAGAGTAAAAGTGACTCTTACAGATATTTTTAACCCTAAAAGGGGCGCCGATCACCCCTACCATTTGGACAAAGGGAGTACTACTCCCTCCCCACACTGCTCTTCCCAGGCTTAAAATGCAGGTACTGTAGAACTGAATATTCATACCTGCAATGATGTAATACAATATCACAGCTTGTCAGTTTTAGACATGTACCTGTTCCAAAATCTAACAGTCAAGATCGCTTTTTATGATCCAAAGCCAAGTTTTCAGAACACATATATTTCCGGCCACTAACATACAAATATCTTCTAAAGTTTTGAGCCCTCATTATTATTATAATTACTATGTTATATTAATTGTTATTATTATTTTAATTTTTTAAACTTAAGATTCATAGGATCTTTGTATAAACATGCAAAGAAATAAAAAAATGCATACAGATAAAATAAAAAGTGTTATTTCTATTCGTATAACAGTTGCCCCATGGAAGAACTTCAAGTCAAATGCAAGCCAAGGTTTCTTCTCAGTCTCCAACCAAACAACAAAAGAATTTTCTTTCAAGAAAACGACGGCACCACTCTTTGAATGTAATTATCATCATTATCATCATCATCATCATCATCATCATCATCATTAATATTATTATTATTGTTATTGTTATTATCATTATCATTATTATTATCATTATTATTATTATTATTATTATTATTATCATTATTATTATTATTATTATTTTCTATTATTATTATTATTATTATTATTATTATTATTGTTATTATTATTATTATTATTATTATTATTATTATTATTATTATTATTATTATTATTATTATTATTATTATTATTATTATTATTATTATTATTATTATTATTATTATTATTATTATTATTATTATTATTATTATTTAGCACCATTGGTCAACATCACTTGCTTTTCACTTTTATAAGATGTAATTCCTTTTGGAATCCTTGTATCTTTTCATTTTCACATCTACTGCATCATTTTCCATGAAAGTCCTCTCCTCAACAACAACAACAACAACAACAACAACAACAACAACAACAACAACAACAACAACAACAACAACAACAACAAAACACATTCTGCAGTTAAAGAAACCAGAAAGGCATGCCAGGAAGTTGCCGGTCTGTGTGGTCTGCGGTATCTACACTATAGGGTCCATTGAATAGGCCAATTGCACGATGACGTCATTGTACTACCAGTACAAGAATGCCTTACGACTTTTCTTTGTTAATGTTATTACTCGTGCCCAGGCCTTTGGCCGGCACGAGTCTTAAAATGCAGCGTCTGTCTTCATTTCGGCGTCGAAGATTGAAAACGAGGCGATAACACCCAGGATGCTTTGCGACATATTAGCACGTGGTCAAACTAGCTACACAAAGCTACAGTGTTTACCTTGTTAGTCCACTGCTTTGATATCAAAACTATGGATTCTACGTCTTTAAATACGCTCAAATCACTTACAAAACCACACACCATTCGCGGTATATCGAGAATAAAAGATGTCGAGCGTTTTCGGAAAGGCCATTTAGAGAGATACCGCGAATCTATCGTGAAACTGTCTATGAAAATGGCTATCGTGAAAAACACATCCATGGTGAAACTTATCGTGAACTATCTATCAAACAAGCTACCTATCTATTCAAAAGAGACTTATATTTCAGCTTATACAAACTCTAAAACCACAAAGAGCTCAACTACACAATGTGAACAAAGGTCTACCGAAGAAAAAACGACGATTACAAGCATTTCAAGCGAAGAACTTGCAAGACTAGCGACTTCTGTTTACAGTCAACCATGCGACTGTCAAAGTAAGGCCGCCTTCTCAAAGATGATCACTTCTTTCATAATAATAATGGTAAATACCTTGCTTTTGTTATTTTTAATTCAAGGAAGTATTTTCTGTTTTCCCTATTTGATATTAGTAACTTTATTAGGGTACAAAACAGTCGAGTTCTTCGACTGCTACACTCAAACTATTGTCATTTCTTCGTTCAGTGATAATCACTTGTGATATATTAGATAAAACTAGTTGTTTGACTGTACATGTATATAATGATGCAGAAGTCACAATAAAGATTACAAATAATACCAGATCTCATTATTCAAGGTTTGTTTATTATAATTATAGACATTTTCGCTGTCATCGTACTCGTGAGCCAAGTAGAATACCAACACGATTAATAAAGTCGTTTAAACACCAAAAGTAGGAAGCTTAGACGGTTTGTTTATCATAGAATACGCTCAAATATACCCAGGTCTTCTAAGTTACATAATTATATTAACAGTGCAAAGGTCAAAGACGAGCATTATTCTTCAAAGTTCAAGGGGATTGGTACACAAGCATTTATTTCTCAAAGAAGGTTCAAATGTAAAGCCAGTCGGTATATATCGTCCCTTTCTTGTAATAGACCAACGTCTCTCTATAATACTCAGAGAATCCCGAGTTCACACAGCTATTCGTCTAGTTTAATAAAATGTTGTGCTAAAAATGAGAACTATTGTCTGTCTAGACGAAAATTACTTGTTTCAGGAGACATTGAATCAAATCCTGGTTCTCTAATTCAAGATAATATTTTTTAAAGTGTTCCAAGAATTCCCCCAGTGGTATTATTACAGTCTAGATTAGCTGAACAAGGTTTACAATCCTTAGATGTTTGTGGTGCAGGTGATTGTTTTTTTAGAGCAGTATCACATCAGCTGTATGGTAATACACATAATCATATACAAATACGTACTATTGGTGTTCAGTACTTGAAAAATCATCCTGAAAGGTTTATTGAGACCAATACTGAACCTTCATGGGTAACATACTTAGCTAATATGTCTCGTCAAGGTACATGGTGTGATGGTATTATAATACAAGCAGTTGCAGATGTAATAAATATTACAATTCATATAACAGAATCAAATGAGGGGTTTGCACCATTTAATGTGATTAGTCCTATAAATACACAAATTAATTATACTACAATATATATTGGTCATGTGGATGAAATACATTATGTTTTAACTGTTGCGGTGGATAATTATTCTTCAACATCTATAAATGAATCTGATAGTTGCAGTGATACCACAAACTCTCACATGGATTATATTCCTTGGAATAAACCATATTTTCTTATGTCAACATACCCGATATGTTTTTCTGTTATCAAATCCTGTGGATTTTAATCATGCAACATTAGATGTCATGAATGAGCATGCTATGCTCTATTCTAATAGTTTTGTACAAAATAATGTCACTGAATTACCAAATGTTTTGAAGATATATGATACCATTATTGACCTACAATGGACAAAAGCCTACCATGGTTTACTATCAAGTAGTTCTTTAAGTAAAACTGATTCCTCAAGAAGTGCATTATAGAAAATATTGATAACAAAACAACTGGTTTTGTGCTGTGTTTTTTCTGGTTCTATAAACTGTATTATTAAACAAAATAAAACAACTTTGAAGTGTAAAAATGACCAGCTAATATATTTTAATACAACATTTATTGATGTCGACTGTCTTAATAAAAAATGTTGTGAAATGAAAGAACAAAGCTCCAACTGTGATGCAAAATATGTACTATATTTTCTTTCCTGTTCTCAAATAACCTGAGTGACTGAAGGAAAGACAGAATACTCTAAGGAAATTTAGATCAACATCATTTTTAACTCGTGGATTGCAAATCCCTTTTATTTACTGCCTCTGGAGGAAAGAGGAGGACTACTCGTAGTCTAATTCCTCCGGAAAATCAAAATTCCTTTGCAAACATTTTTCTGAAGGGTACGTCCTTTTCCCTGAACTATTACGAAAGCAACACAGTTATACAGTAGTAGTACATACTCAAAATCATGATGCCTCATCTTTATCAGCCAGTTCTAAACAACCATAGGGCGGCTACCACAATCTTTATAATGCACATCAAATAAGACAAATCCACAAATTTTGATTTATTTCATATTCATATTGTTTTAGTTTCAGCAACTTTATACTTTATTGTACAAAAATTGGGTGCGTTCACCTGCAGTGACAACTGTCTTTCACTGAACTGTTTTTCTGCCACTCAAATCTGTAAACTAGTTCCAGCTCTCCCCAGCTCATCACCTTGCATCAAGGGCACGAGTGCACGCTACGTAGAGCGTCTAGTTCACATTTTTAATCCAATCGACACTAATAATTTAACAAAAGATAGCACGCAAAGCATTCTGGTCTTGTTAGTACATGACGTTACTGTGATACAAATCGCATATTGGTAGAAGCTGTAGTGGGGTACGGCATGCCTTCATGTGGGTAATCAATCTCGAACCCAGAGCCTGCGTTACTCTTGGCCAGCAGTGCCGAGCAACGTATAACTCTGGGGTACCGGGATTCTCTGCTTATTGTGATTGGCCCTTAAAAATACAATGGTCAGACCGGAAACAGACGAAGTAAAAGCTCTGATTGGTCCATCATGTAAACAAATGTATATTCAAAATGTAAATTTTACGATTAATACAACGTCAACAATGGTTCTTTATGCTAGATAGAATAATATCGTCATTTATGGAATATATGCGAGTCGCGAAGCGACGAGAAATTGTATCGCCGCGAAGCGATGATAGAGTCGCGAAACAAATTAGAATACACACAAAATACTCCTTTAAACTATTCTAAACCTTGACAATACTCAGGTCTCTTGCATCCAGTTATTTACTAAAGGTCAATCGTACCACGAAAGCAAACTTATAACCGTTGGAAAACTATAAATAAATCGACGGTTAAAGCGATCTAAATTGAAGGAGATTTAGACGCGTTTTTATATCATTATATAAACCTGATGGCCGTTAAAAAACCTTCCTAAACTTTAAATGTTTTATTAGTGAGGAAAATGTTTATATTTTGGCTTAGAAAATATTTAAAATACTACTAGGTCAACAACATTTTGAATGTCATCATAACGTACTAAGTAACACAGGATGCCCGAACCAACAGATAATTATAATATTAACTAAGCATGCGCATTCCATGTTAAAACCGGAACTCCAAAATTGGAGCAGAATAATTCCGTTTCCCCAGAGTTATACGTTGCTCGGCACTGCTGGCCAAGAGTAACGCAGGCTCTGGGTTCGAGATTGGTGGGTAATAAAACGAAATAAACAGTTATTTATACAATGGTTTTACAGTAGCATACCGTGATTCAAATCCAGTCTGATTCCGTTCTTCTTGATTCGTTGATGAAAAGAAATCGTGTTCATTAACAATCCTCAAATGTATATCTTACATTTCTGACTTTTATGTTGTTTTAGATCTCACCGTTGATAAAATTATAAATCGCACTAGTACTGGGGCTCCAAGAGAGGTGACAATCAAGTACAAATACTCATATCTATGTGTAAGTGCTGATGGAAAGAAAGCTAAGTTTGAGGTACGTTGCCAAGAGAAATATCACCAAATATATCATTATAAAAAAACCATTAGCCAGCTAACAAAACCAGGGGCGGTCTAGGAGGTGTCCCTCTTGGCATGGGATACCCCTCTAGCGCCGCAATACCCCTATTTTATTTAAGATACCCCCTTACACCTTTAGATCCCTTCATTTGCAATGGACACCCCCTGAAAAATGTCTGGATCCGCCCCTGGAAACAGTTAAGAAACGGGGTAATTTTTCGCCATGAATCACGGAAAATATAAACAACAAATCTCGATTCGACGCTTTAGATTATCCTGAATGGTTAATGATTTTCAGGAAGGTCCTCAAGATTCGAAGGAAAATTAAAAATCGGTTAACTTTTTCACGTTCTAATTTTCAGAAATTCGGCAACAACAAAGCCGTGCCGAATCGATGTGAATATACCGAGAAGTACGACAAGAATGCCAACTTATATCAGTTTGAATCGTTATTTCATCCATCCTGGTACATTGGAGCAGATAGCAAAGGAAACCCAACAGCGCCAAAAGACACCCAAGGAGCTTCTATCAACAGCAAGTTTCAAGTCACAGGTCATTTACTTCGAAAGAAAACAGATGATCTTGAAGTTTAATAACCTTGATCAGTTATTCCAATTCATTATTCCAATATAGTTATTACAAATTATATTAGCATACCACTTGGCTTAGCTTCTACATTATATAACCGCTTATGAAAAATGCCATTAAAATTGCAAATAAAAATAGTGCAGAAGAATCCAAATGTAATGATTATCAATTTCGTTCCTTGATGGATGGGAAATACTGATTAACAAATAAAACCAAATGAAAATGTATCCAACACACTATATTATTTTATAATTACTATTCACAACCCTACCCCATTGCTCTCTCTCTCTCTCTCTCTCTCTCTCTCTCTCTCTCTCTCTCTCTCTCTCTCTCTGCACTAAATTACTGAGTGATTGCAGAGTCCCGCATCTGAAAGCAAAGATATCTAGTTATGTTGCAGTTCGCACTCTGCAATATTAAACATATTGCAGTGTGTTCTATTTAGTGTGTATAAGTAATAGTTTCCATTCTAGTAAGCATCAGACTTAATTTACTGTAGAAAGCGATTTTTTGCGAAGAAAGTCGTTGAGTATTAATGCCGGGATTCGAACCGAAATCTTGTGCATTGCTGTATCCGCGCTTTAAGCCATTATACCACCGAGGCAACCGTTAGAAAATTTACAACAAAAACACGTTTAATGTCATGAATTGAATAAAATTATTAGAGTTTGGTAAGGCGTATTTTTATTATATTCAAAGAGACAAGAAACCGCCGATTGTTATGCAACAAAGAGAACAATAATATGGCAGGCTACTGAATGGTAAATACATTTTCATTGGCTGATAACTAATTTAAGTTTGCTAAGCTTATTATTATTATATTCAAAAACACAAGAAACCGCCGATTACTGTGCAATACACCCACGAATGCTGCGTGCCGAAGTGATTATTTTTAAAATAACTATTATCGGAAATGGCGCATTCTAATTGGCTGAGATGCGCGCTTTATGAGCGCATTCGATGCTCTGAAACTGGAAGCAGAAATGGATTTTAGCGTGCAAAACTGTTTGAATATATATATATATATCAAATTAAACATGGTTAAAACATGGTTAACGTACTTGAAAACGTTTTTACATCCTTCTGTTTTGAATGTTTCGCACTATTTTTTCTTATACATATCTCAGTGGCTCGTTTGCACCATTTCGAGGAAATGCTTTCAGACCTTTGTTACATATAGAGCATTAGGGACGGACCATTAGATTTTTGAGGGGGGGGGGGGGGTCGGGAACATGTTGCAGGATATTTTTTTCCTATTCTACGTATGTGCAGGAATTTTGTTTTAGACTTGCACGGATGTTGTTTTTTTTGTCATAATGGTCCGTCCCTTAGAGCCCAATAATATCCTACTCCCAATTTGTCCAAGTGGTAAGGGTGTTCGGCGCTCCTTTTAGGGTAAACAATATTCCCTGTGCGTACATTTTAGGGTTCTTGCTTAAAAGCCTTTGAAAGGCTTTGGCAGTTCTCTTAATTTGTACGTACCTTTTAGGGGTAATTTGCGAAGTCGACCGCCAATCACCCTTACCACTTGGATAAAGGGAATACCCCCCCCCCCCCCCCCCCCTCCCAAGATCCTCCCGGATACTACTATCTACTTGTTCATTTATAGTACTTACAGTTCTGAGCTCAAACATCCAAATACATATGCTTTTGCTCACAATGTTTTTGATTTCTACTACTACAGCCTTACACCAGAAACACAATCTCTTCCTTGCTCTCGGCAAACTTGACACAATCTAACGTGGTCCCTGCGGCTAAAATCGTTGCCTGACCTTCTTTTAACGTCTTTCGACTTTGGTGCTGATCTCATTTTAAATGGATAGCATTTCGAAGTTCGCCCGTTACTATCACACTTGTAGCATAACTGGTACTTTCCCTTCCAGCTTGTTGTACTTTCCCACGAGCGATGGCATCTTTTAGTTTTGCAAAAGAAATTGCCCGTACATGGTTGATTACCTTGATACTCTGAAAAGGGGATAAGCAAAGATCCTTTATTGCATTCGATGTATTCAGGGATCCCCTCAGTTTGTAAAAGAAAAGTTTCTACTTTCGGGCGAATCTTTTGGATTTTGTCATCTGAGTGGTTCCCAGCACCGACAATAACTTCAAGCCAGTCACAGTTCTCACGTCGAGATTGAACATGATTAAAGGTTTGCAGTCGTTTTTGTAAATGTCGGATCGCTTCGTCTCGTTGTTCTCTCATATCTCTGATTTGTCTTTCGATTCCTTCGATTTCGTCATGTGTCGAGTTTTCATGCAAATGATCCTTTCGGTATTCCAATAGTTTTTGTTCATCTGCTGTTAGCTGTCCATGAAGATCTATCTCACTTTGAGGACGCTTGTCATTGTAAAAAGTAAAGATGGCCTCAGATGCTTCGCTGTGGCATTTATTCATTAACTCTCCATACTTCTCTTTCACTGATTTACACCAAGTGGATTTATCGTGTTCTTTGATATCGAATGCTTTTGTGGCTTCATCTTTCCAATGTAACCGCTTACTGTCAAACGCCAAAGCCTGGTTGCGGTAATGGAAACCCATTATAAGGAAGTATAGTAACTTACAAACAATTGAGACCGCTGATCTTGTCTTACAATTATCCATGTTAATGAGCACTATAGAGTCGCCATCTTGACTTATCTGGTCCTCACTTATTTCGTCTGCTTCTTCTAACACACGGTTGATGTTATTTAGATTAGCATGGTCTGCACCAATAATGAAGCCAATGGAGACACCCTTGCACCTGATTTTCTTTTGGGATTGTTTCGACAGCCCAATATAGTCTCTCCTGTCAAATGGGATCACACCTTCAACATCAACGTTCAGTATTTTTCCAATCAATTGATCGCCGTGATATATTTCTACTGTTGTATGTCCAATGGGAAGCTTGATATTAGAAATTAATATGCATGTCATGCGGCCCCCATGTTCAATTTCTTCTCTAACGACTGACAAAGAGCACGTTCTTTCTTCATTATTCACTCTTACTTCCAGACATGGTTCTGAATTGTTTATGTAATGTGGGCCGTTTGATATAAGATCCACTTGGATGCCGCTATCAATGAAGGTTGGTGGGTTTTTGAGCAAACGGACAACGCTTTTCTCGGCATCAAATGGTGACAGCACCACGACGGTAAAGGAATTAGCAGGAACTTTCACATGGCTCAACATCTCACTACGAGGTTTAATACTGACGGTATAATTTCCTGGACGATAAAAATAGTACTTGAATTTATATTGGATTTTGTCTCCGCCACTAGTGCATACACACTCCTGATAAAGACCTTTCTTTGTCTCGGACAACTGTAACTCCCACTGCATGGTGTCCAGAGGACATCTGTTTCCATAAACGTCTAAACCTTCGACAGTTATGGACTGTTTCTCAAAAGAATAACATGTGCTTGGTATTTCCCTGTCAACAATTCGTAACTCAGAGAGCAATCCCGGTGTCACTCTTATCTTGCAGACACTTTGTCCAGTAAACGTTATAGGACTTCCCTCTGGGAAATATGCGTCTATCTTGTAATTTCCAGGTACCGTTAAGATGCCGAAAATGCTGATTATTAGATGCCCATTGTCATAACTTGTCGTACAGTAAGTTTCAAATTCTGTCATGTCATCATTTCTTAACTTATACTCTGGTTGAGGTGGTTCTAGTGTTTCCATAGCTTCTTGTTGATATTCTCCAGGAGGCGAGATTTCAATTGTACAAATGAGTTGCCCGTTGTGATCTGCTTCGAGAATGTGATCCCCTGGCAGCTCAACATTATATATTATAGGCGGGAAGAAAAATTGCCACAATGAGCGTGCAGCAGCGGTAAGGTATGCCCACATGCTGTAATTGATGTTTGCAATTTTTCAATAATCCTTTTAAAGGTGACAACAGTTCATAGAGTACGTCTGTTAAAATGAAGTTCTCTTTGGCTGCACGTCTATTATTACCTACAGATCAAAACAATAACATTGATTTCAGTATATATACGATCGATACTATGAATTTCCAAATCCGTGTGTGTGACAGAAACAGGTTTACTGGGGTTTTCCTCTTTCTACGAACTCAGACATTCTCACGGCCAGTTGTGAAACAAGTTTTTGGCTGCTGCTAATTAGTAGGCAGCTTTTATGTTTTTGACGGCAGACATAAACGTATTTCGCAACTAACCATTAAAAAGTGATGATGTCAGCATGTGACATCTAGCTATTGTTGCATTAGGAGCCCTACGTACGTTGCTTGTAAATATCCTCCTATCTACTTGTTCATTTAGTAATTGCACTGAGCTCTCAGCTCAAACAGCCCATTACATATGTTAACGTTATTGATTTTTATTGCAATTTTCATAACTACTGTTCTTGATTGGTTAGCCTCGAGTACATGTCAAAACTCCATTGTGTCTCAACGTGAACACGAGGCCAGCCAGTCAAGAACAATAGTTAGAATAGTTCAGCAGTCTCAAGCTATAAAATAGAAAAAATGTTATATAAAGGAACTTCACATTCATTCAAGCTATTCCGTGTTAGACACTTTCGATACCGTAGAGATTCAAATGTGAATTAATTAAGGTGTGATAAGCTTTGTTCTAAGAAACACTAGATAATTCTATAATGCACATTTGCATCTCTACAGTATCGAAAGCATCTAACACGTAATAACTCCATTCAATCAAGAACTTATTCAGCTACATATCCTTAACCCCTCTCTACACTACAAAACTGTCCGGCTCTACTAAGCCATTAGCAATGTTATACAAAGGCCATCCATTTATGAATTATCTGAATTCATGAAATTGGAAGTTTTTTCAGAATTGCTTGGTCGCGTTTCGGAGTCTATCGGAAGGGGTCATTGCGAAACATTTTCAAATTTAAACCACTCAGAAATACGATTTCCATCGGTCTGGAACACACTTGCAACGTATTTATTCAGGGGTAATAATGGTGTTCTTATTATATCCATCAGTTATTGCAATGACTCCATGAGTTATCACTCTTTAAAAAGAAAAAGAAAGGAAAAGTCATAATATATAAATATATAATATATAAATATATCTATTTCAAGCCTCCTCTCTTTACTTGTAAATGTATTTTACTTTTAATCCTGATGTTTTAATGCAAAGTCCCTAAGTTTGACCAAAAAGCGAATTCCCATCTGCTTTCACTCACCACGTCAGAACGTTTCTCACTTTGAAAAGAAATTATTGTGCGACTCACCGTACCGTAGTCACTTACAAAATTCGTTTGATGAGTTTCTGAAATTATTTTGACATTTTTTTATCTCAATCCGACCAATTACAGACATCAATGTTTATAAAGTCTCTGCCTTTTGTTATAAACTTGTACCTGACTGGTCCATTAAAGATGGAAACATGTCAAAAATATAATGTCAAAAATTCATCAAAAGTTTTTGTAAGTGACTACGGTACGGCGAGTCGCACAGTAAACGCGTGGAGTATGAAAAAGTAATTAATTGATCCATCGTTGAACATGCAGGGTTTCTGGTAACATTCAGTTGAAACAAATTAGAAAAGAAATCGATGAATATATTATTCGGTGGAGTTGTTTTTATATAAGCAAATCTGAAGCACGTACAAAACCTATTGGATGGACTAAAATATCCATCAAAAAGAAGCAATTGAATCAGTTGATTAAGTCTCAACTTCAAAAGCTATAAAGTCACAAAACAAATCATGTAACACTCAAACTAAATAGTTAACAATGTTAATGAAGTGTTTCAGACGTCCTGAGATATGTACAAGACAAAATAAAAACACAGACGATCGAACAAATTCACAAAGAGGTCATTTCAACAAAAGTAACCAGTAGAAACACACAAAGTAAGGTTATCATGTTCTGCTTTAACGGTTCTTAAAAACTGCGGAAAAGAATTCATAGGAATTGTACTGTAGTTATTCTTCACATTCGAGACAAAATATAGATTATGCATGTATATGTATGACTTCAGAAACAGATGGTTGTCAGTAGACCGAAGCGAAGATGTAGTAGATTCAAAGACGACTTACCTGCAGAAAAGAAACAGACTTGAAAAATTGAGTAGCTGGTTTTCTAATTTATCTGTCCTCGCGTTATTACAATATTAATAACTCAGACGGTGCTATTAATTGGTAACAAAGCACCACGATCAGGCAATGTTCAGACGACACGGATGATATCCCTCGAAGCAAGTAAACAATTTGTCTGCGCATGCGTGTATTTTTGTGTTCAAAATCATTAGCATGCGTGTTTTTATCACAGGCAGCCCAAACAATCCATTTTTACAGTACATATAACAGACAAAATGATAGTATAAATTCGTAATCATTGTTGAAACATATTTCAGTCCTGTGTTTTTGTATTTGGTGTCATTCTCGGTGTTTTTTTGACCGTTTTAGACCATTATTTGAATGTTTTCCCACCTGTAGCAATGAAACTTTTTCAATGTTTTATTATTTTGTATTTCCTGTTTGTAGCATGCATGCAGCAGGAAATGAATATGTAAAACTGATACATCAAACTTTTGTAATTAACATGGCTACATGGTAAAAATGTGAAATCTATTTACAAAGTTTATGTTTTGAATGTTTCAAAAAAATTTTCTTATATCGATCGCAGGTTGTCATATTCGTTTGCACCACCTCAGTTAAGTGCATCTAATTATCTTGCATGTGACATCTGTTGCTGCATTAGGAGCCCTATACGTACGTTGCTTGTCAATATCCTACGATCTACTTGTTCATTTTGTAATTGCAGCTCTGAGCTCAAACAGCCCATTATATATGTTAACGTTATTGATCACAATGTTTTTGATTTCTACTACTATCGCTTTACACCAGAAGAACAATCTCTTCCTTGCTCTTGGCACACTTGACACAATCTAACGTGGTCCCTGCGGCTAAAATCGTTGCCTGACCTTCTTTTAACGTCTTTCGACTTTGGTGCTGATCTCATTTTAAACGGATAGCATTTCGAAGTTCGCCCGTTACTATCACACTTGTAGCATAACTGGTACTTTCCCTTCCAGCTTGTTGTACTTTCCCACGAGCGATGACACCTTTTAGTTTTGCAAAAGAAATTTGCCGTACAGGGTTGCTTGCCTTGATACTCTGTAAAGGGGATAAGCAAAGATCCTGGATTGCATTCGATGTATTCAGGGATCCCCTGAGTTTGTGAAAGGAAATGTTCTACTTTCGGGCGAATTTTTTGGATTTTGTCATCTGAGTGGTGCCCAGCACCGACAATAACTTCAAGCCAGTCACAGTTCTCAAGTCGAGATTGAACATGATCAAAGTTTCGCAGTCGTTCCCGTAAATGTCGGATCGCTTCGTCTTGTTGTTCTCTCATATCTATGATTTGCCTTTCGATTTCTTCAATTTCTTGACTGGTGATTTCCCTTTCTTTTGACATTCTCAAACGATTCTCTCTGTGGGCCTGCAAACTGGGTTCGTTTGCTGTTTTCTGACCATGTAGATCTATCTCACCTTGAGGACGCCTGAAATTGTAGAAATCAAAGATGGCCTTGGATGCTTTTTCGTTACATTTACCCATTTCCATTCCATGGTTCTTTTTTTCATATGTACAATGCTTTGTTTCTCGGTAGTTTTTCCTCTCCCTCGCTGCTTCTGCTTTATTTTTCCACTCCTTCCGCATACGGTCATGTTTAGAAGCCTCGTTTCGGTAATGGGAACTTTTCATCAAGGAACACAGCATTTTACAAACATCTATCACTGATTTTATATAACAATTGCTCATGTCAATGACCACTGAATTTTCAGAATTGTCTTCTGGCTTGATGATCTGCGCTTCAGTTATCATGTCTGTTTCTTCCAACACACGGTTGATGTTATTTAGATTGGCATGGTCTGTACCAATAATGAAGCCAATGGAGACTCCCTTGCACTTGATTATCTTTGAGGATTGACTCAAAGAATAATCTGCTATTTTAAATGGGGTCACACCGTCAACTACTAAGCTCTGTTTTTCTCCAATTAATTCATCGCCATGATATATTTCTATTGTTGCATATTCAACAGGAAGAATAATGTTATAAAATGTACAACTAATGGAGTCCTGATCCATAACTCCTATCCTATCTACTGAGAAATAGCATCGTGTTACCTCGCCATTTACTTTGACTTCCAGAAATAATCGTTCTCTATTCTTCACGTCATGATGTGATATAAGAGTTACGTGGATGTCAACATTGCCGCTATCTGTGTTGATAGGTGGATTTTGGAGCAAATGGACAACGCTCTTTTTGGCATCAAATGGTGACAGCACCACTACATCTACATCTACATCTTTATTAAGTTGATAAAAATCGTAAAATATCACATCAACTGTACATAATATGTGTATATAATATAATAAATAATTAATAATTGAGTAATAAAAATAATACTAATAAAAAATAATAGTTAATAATAATATTTATGTACAAAGAGTGTCAAGATGGCGATCTAATTTAGCCTTGAATTTACTAAGTGACTCTGAGTCCACTAGTTCCGAGGGTAGATGGTTCCACTCTGGTATTGTTCTTGGGAAAAAAGAAAACTTGAAAATATCTTTAGAAATTTTTGGTATTCTATATTTTAAAGAGTGACTATTTCTAGTCCTCATTTCACTATTTGGAATTAAGTGTTGTTCTGTATTTACATCAACAAGATTGTGACTCAGTTTGTACATTAGTGTCAGTCTATTTCTCTTTCTTCTAGATTCAAGAGTGTCCCATCCTAGCTCTGAGATCATATCTGTAACACTAGCGGTTTGGTTATAGTTTTGTAGACAAAAACGGGCAGCTTTTCTTTGGACTCTCTCTAGGGCTGATATATCTTTCTTGTGGTATGGATCCCAAGAGGCGCTTGCGTATTCTAATTTAGGCCGTACGATGGTAGTATAGGTGGTTTCACGTACCTTTCTTGGGCAGTTCCAAAGATTTCTTCTTATTAAACCTAGTGACTTACTTGCATTACTTGAGATTGATGAGATGTGGGGTGTCCACTTCATCTTACTGTTAACAGTAATACCCAGGTACGATATGGAGTCTACTTGAGTAAGTTGGGAACCACAAAAAGTGTACTGTCTTTGTGGAGGCTTTTGCTTTGTTGATATGCAGATGATGTTGCACTTAGAGGGATTGAATTCCATCTGCCAGCGATGTTGCCATTGTTCAAGTTTGTTGAGGTCATCTTGTAGCTTGTCGCAGTCGGAATCATCTACAACAATACCATACAAGAGGGTGTCGTCCGCGAAGAGTTTAACACTGGAGGTTAGACCGTTGGGAAGATCGTTTATGTATGTCAGAAACAACAATGGGCCTAACACTGTTCCTTGGGGCACTCCAGAGGTAACTGAGCATGGTGAAGATGATGCACCTTCACAAATGACTGTTTGCATGCGTTTAGTGAGGAAAGATCCCATCCAAGACAGTAGACTTCCACGGATGCCGTAGTGCTCTAGTTTCTTTAATAGACGTCTGTGTGGAACCTTGTCGAAGGCTTTCGAGAAATCTAGTACAGCAGCATGGATTGATTTGTTTTGTTGCAAGGAACTTGCAATATCGTGGATAGTAAGGATAAGTTGAAGCTCGGTGGATCGTTTTGATCTGAAGCCATGTTGACAATCTGTAAGAACGTTATAGTATTCAAAATGCTTCATCACGTGGCTGTGTACAATATGCTCAAGGATCTTTGCTGCAATACAAGTTAGAGATATCGGTCTGTAGTTGGAAGGATCAGACTTTTTCCCTTTTTTAAAGACACCGCATACATTCGCAGATTTCCATCTACTGGGCACAGTTCCACTTTCAATAGAGTCTTGGTAGATATTGGTAAGAATAAGAGCGATTTCGTTGGCATATTCTTTGAGAAACCATGGTGGAATGGCATCTGGTCCAGAGGCTTTGTTTGGTTTCAACAACGATAATTGCTTAGCAACTCCGTTCACAGTGATAAACATACGATCAATGCTGGGTTTTCTGTCAGTACCAGTATGAGGGATGTTGGAGTGGTCTTCTTGTGTAAAGACATTTGAAAAATGCTTATTGAGTATTTCAGCTTTCGAGTTGCTATCACTAATTATTGAACCGTCCACTTCAAAGTCTGCAATTCCAGGATCTTCATTTTTCAGTTGTTTTATGTACGACCAGAATCGCTTTGGGTTTTCTTCGATGGCTTCACCTAGGTAATCTGAGATATACTTGTGTCTTGCTTCTTTAAGACTCGTGTGCATTTGTTTTCTAATTTGGCGGAACGTTTTCCAGTCATCTTGTTTGCCAGATGTTTTTGCTTTGTTGTATAGCCTTTGTTTCCTTTTGGATAGCCGTCTGAGTGATCGGTTGAACCATGGTAGATTATATCGTGAGCTAGTCACTTTGGAAGGGATGCAAGAGTCCATTATACGGTGGATGTTTTCTTCAAAGCAGTTCCATTTTTCGTCGATCGAGTTGAATCTACATTCTGCCATGTAGGACGAGAGATTTGCGAGTTCTTCTTTAATGCGAGTAGAGTCTGCTTTCTTTCGGATGAATATTTTACGCTTTACATTCTTCTTTCTTCGGCATGAAGTGTTCACAGAGAACAACACAATTTCGTGGTCACTGATACCAGGAACTACTTTGACGTTTTCAATGATGTTTGAATTATTTGAGAGTATTAGGTCTAATATATTCTGTGAGCTGTCATCACATCTGGTTGGTTCTTTGACGAGTTGGCTTAAGTCGTGATCATCGATTATTTCCAAAAGTCTATCGGATGCAGCAGAATGGCTTGAATATTCTTCACCCCATGAAATATCAGGGGCATTGAAATCGCCGGATATGATGATGTTGTTTTTATGTAGTCTATTACCCAACTTTAACAATGATGCATCAAGCTCGTTGAGGCTGTTTATGTTAGACGAATTTGGCCGGTAATACGAGCAGATAAGTAGTGATTTCGATTTCTTGTCTGCCAGTTGACACTGAGTCCAGATGATTTCGCAGTCTGTATCCAAATCCGATCGATGTGTGATAATGATATCATTTTTTACTGCTTGGAAAACTCCTCCGCCGTTACAATCACCAGACCTGTCTTTCCTGTAGATCTTATAGCCATGTGGAAATATTTCGCTGTTCTTAATATTCGAGTTTAACCACGATTCAGTCCCCAAAATAATGTCTGGATTGTATTGGTCGATTACGACGACGGTAGAGGAGTTAGCAGGAATTATCACATGGCTCAACATCTCACTACGAGGCTTGATACTAACAGTATAATTTCCTGGACGATCAAAATGGTACTTGAATTGGATTTTGTCTTCAGGACTAGTGCATACACACTCCTGGTGAAGACCTTTCTTTGTCTCGAACAACTCTAACTCCCACTCATTGTTGTCTAGAGGACATATGTTTCCATAGACATCTAAACCTTCGATAGTTATAGACTGTCCATCAAAAGAATAACATGTGCTTGGTATTTCCCTGTCGAGAATTCGTAACTCAGAAAGCGATCCCGGTGTCACCTTTATCCTGTAGCTATTTTGTCCAGTCGTAAACTTTATAGGACGTCCCTCTGGGAAAAGTACGTGCATCGTGTAATTTCCAGATACCGTTAAGGTGCCAAAAGTGCTGATTTTTAATTGCCCATTGTCATAACTTTGCGTACTACGAGTTTTAAATTCTTCCATTTGATCATTTCTTAATTTAAATGTTGGTTGAGGTGGACGTTCATTAGTTTGCGGGATTTCAACTGTGCAAAGAAGGCGTTCTTTGTGATCTGCTTCGACAACCGGAACCCCATGCAACTTAACGTATATTGACTGATCGAATAAACGATACAAAAAAGAAGTTGCAGCGGCCCACATCTTGTTGATTGTCTGCAGTTTTTCAAAGATACTGTTAATGGTGACCAAGTGATGTTTTCTTTAGCTACGTTCTGTAAGTGTATCTACGGAAATAAAAAAAAAACCCGCAATGATTTCAATATACTGTGGACCTTCTTAATATTCTTATGATCGGGAAGAGGGAAGAAGAGAGAGCCTGCAGACAAACCCCTCTTTTTTGACTCTACGCCCCTAGTAAACACTAGTCGTTCTGGCATCCATCAATGTCAATAAACAGGCAAAAATGTCATCAACCAATCAGGTAGACGTTCAGTTGAAATTTGATAGAACGAATGAGCATATCAGTTTGTAAATACAAATGAATGCCGTTTAGAACAAGATCGAATCTTTAAACATTCTTTAGTACTTCTAAAGAAAATAGAGCCCGCACATCTACAAGTACAAGTGAATCGAAATGCTGAGACCAGTGACTGAACGTCCAGATTATTATAACACAATAGTTCAAAGTTCAGCTTGTTCAAGTCATCGAGTTTGACACTCAATCATGATAAGTAAATTGAATATAGACAGATAGAGTACAAACAGTAAAAGTGTGCAATACTTTGTAGTATTTACCACTAAATAGTGTTGATTAAACAATAGAGAACAAAAGAATTTGCATAATTTAGCAGTATTTAGTGGTATTTATGTTGCACACTTTTAGTGTTTGTACTCTAGATACATGGTCTTTTAAAATATAAACTGCCAAAAGTCTTCTTCTGCTCATGTTTATGAAGAAAACATAAAGCCAGAGCTTTCAAGCTTAGATAAAACAGTATACAAACAGTTTTCAAGATGACTAATCACTATAAAATGGCACAATGTTGTGACTGAATGTGCGTCTCGCACCTTGACGTGATGAGTGATTCTTCGATCTTAACCAATCAAAAACTACGTCAATCTGGTGGACGTAGTTTGAATCAAAAAAGTGGGGTTTGTCTGGGCTATCTTTAAAACAGGGAACGGGAGAACGGGGAACGGGGAACGGGGAACGGGGAACGGGGAACGGGGGAACGGGGGAACGGGGAACGGGGAACGGGGAACGGGGAACGGGGGACGGGGGAACGGGGAACGGGGAACGGGGAACGGGGAACGGGGAACGGGGAACGGGGAACGGGGAACGGGGAACGGGGAAAAAATAACCTGTTTAAATTTAAATTTTTCTTGATAGACATGTCACGGTATCTGAATACGTGACGACGTTAACTAAATAATTTTGGGGTTTTAAAACAGTCGATATAGCAAACTCCAGGTATGTTACAAGTTTATATTGAAAAATTGATGAATTACTATTATATTTAAAACTGATTATAGTATGTTCAGTTGTATCTGCTTTTACTCATAAAAACAATAGATCGTGTAACATAACTCTCGTTCTCCATTCGGATATTAAATGCCACAACTTCGAGGTGGACGTCATAAGTATCCTCAAATCATTACTCGTGCCCAGGCCTATGGCCGGCACGAGCCTTAAAATGCAACGCGTTTTTTTTTAGTCCGTGTCAGAAGTTGTACTTCGGAAACTCCGAAGATGTTACGAAGTTGTCGATTAACCGCCCAAAAACAAGCCATAAATCGCTCAATATTAAAGTAAATGTCCTCAAAGTTCACAGAAATGCAAAGAAAAACACAACACACAGGAAGATACAATTTTTCCATGTCAGCAGTTCCTTTGGCTTCGCCATGAAGTCGTGAATACCGATTACTCACGGCTTATAGTACTTTGCGAAATCTGCACTTTGCGAAACGAAACGAAATATCAGCACTTTGCGAAAGACATCTTTCGCAAAGTGCTGATATCGAGGTTAGCTATTCTTCCAGTCAGGATCGCAGTCAGGATCGCAGTTAGGATCCCCATTGGATCATTCTTATCTAGTTGATAACTAAATAGTTGATAACTAAATACTATTAGGAGCTACATAGAATTATTTCACGGATATATGGCATGCACTCTAAGTGAATATTATTTATCATAATTAACCACAATTTAGCCTTAATGTCTGTTACAATGACATTTAATTCGTTAACATTATCTGTTAAATAAAGCTATAAAATTCTTTCATTCTGACTTTTTTTCTGCTATTCTACATTTGTCTGGCAAATTTAAGATCTGATTTATAGAGGTAATATTTAATAAACAACAAATTATAACGGAGGCAATATCCTTTGATTTGTATGAATGGAAGCAACCGTACCATTACAATTACTTGCCTGGCGCAGAATTAGTGCAAAGTCCTAAAGTTTAAGAGTCAGACTTGGCTTGAACTATAGAAAAAACCCGCGAGTAAAAACCTACATTTTTGGAGTTAGCCTAAACATGTTCCTATTTTAATGGTAATAAACACAATTTTAGGCTTTTTAGGTTCTTAAATAGGTTCTTATTTCTGTGGGGGGAAAACAAATTAAAATCCAGCTACAAAACAAAATGGTAATCAGCCTATTTTTCAATCATCCCCACCCCTCCCCCCACCAACACCACATTAACATATACATTAACATATAAATGTAACAACAATTTAGGATCCCTGGTCTTTGAAAGTCATATTATTGTTCAAAACATTGGATCAATTCTGACCAAAGCATGCAAAGCAAACTGTATGTATGCTATACAAAAATATTAACATCTTATACTTTATTTTTGTTATTACATCAATAAATTTGCACTTTTATTTGCACAGCAATGGCAAGCTCCTATTTCTCCAAACAAGATTCTTGATCATTATATGATTTTAGAAAATAAGAACCTGTTTTTCATTTTCTAGGCTAAACAGGTTCTTGTTCACAGGGGGTCTAAATGACACATTTTAGGCTAACAGGTTCTTAATTTTCAGGTTCTTACTCGCGGGTTTTTACTGTACTTCACAGCCAAAAAAATACATAAAATTAAAATTGCTTTTTAATTTTTCAATTATTTTTTTGTTTTTATCTTTGATTTTGTTTTTTTGTTTGCATTTTGTTTTGTCAGGTAGGTTTATATCTGTTCAAAGTACAATAAGCACAATGATATCACATCTATAAAAAATACTCGATTCTGTTCAATTGGCTGACGAACTGTTAATTTTTTCTTAATACTGTGCAATTAATTGCCCTATTTCACTATGACGTCACATCAAAACACTCTATTGTCTTAACGCTAAGGATCATGGACGCGATCCTAAATACGATCCTAACTGCGATCCTAAATACGATCCTAACTGTGATCCTAACTGCGATCCTGACTGCACCTTTAGTTTATCTCTCATTCTTCTTTTTCCAGAATTCCATTAAAGTATTCAAAAACTAAATGAAACCTCTTTAAATCTCACGGAATAATCAGATTTATTATCTATATTAACATTAGTATCAATTATTTTTGATATCATAATTATTTATATGAATTTTGGGAAGTTTGAAATACGAAGAATGAAGTCAAAAATCGAATAATAAAATGAATAATATGTTGTCTTATTAAAGGGACGGGGACGCTTCTGTTCATGTCCTTTGACTGTATTAATAAAGTATAAAAAGACGACTCACCTGCCAAAGAAGTTTGAAATAGGTCCCTGGTTTTTAAATTGTGCTATCCTTACGTTTTGATAATTCAAAACACAGCTAGATAACTTGGACAGGCTAAAATTCAATATGGCGACCAACTAATGCTCGTCACTGCTGGCCAAGAGTAACGCAGGCTCTGGATTCGAGATTGTGACTGAGGGACGGTCCATTAGAAAAGTGACGGGGGGGGGGGGGGGGGGGGGGTTGGGTGTTAAAGCAAAAAAAAATATTTCCGGTAAATATCAAAAAATTATATATTTCTTCCCACTTAGCAAAAATAAAATATTTACAACCGTAAATATATGGGTGTGGCCAATTATTCGTAAGGGGAGGGTTGGTCATTGATCACTACAATGTTACCACTACAGCATGGGTAGACGTCATCTAATAAGCATAGGGGAAGTTTTAAACATGATCAAACTAAGAAATGTTTTCCCAGTCATATACACCTATTTCAAAAAAGGTTGTCGGAGAGAATTGCCGATTGGCAATTGGCGATTGAACGACTGAAAGGAACTTTAGGTACTCTTTTTTGACGAGTAAAATTAAATTCATGAAGTTTTAGAGTCTAAAAACACAAGAAAAATCCAAGTTCTTTCGGTTTACGAATTATATGAAGGACCACAGTTCCTTTCGGTCGTGCAATCGCCAATTGCATATCGCCAATTATTATCAGGGTTCGTGCTGATGTCAGTCAACAAAATCTAAGGAGTTTTCAAGGAGTTTTCAAGGACCAAAAAGTTATTTTTAAGCACTTTTTGAGATAACTTTGATATACGAAAATTTACGAATTTACGAAAATCATCTACCTTACTAGAACTTTTACTTAACTTTAATTTGCAATACTAGAATTTTTACCCTACTTTAGCTAGAATTAAGGAGTTTTTGCTGGTTTTCTAAAATTCAAGGGCTTTTCAAGTGCCCTTAAAAACGTAAATCAAATCTAAGGAGTTTTCAAGGAGTTTAAGGAGTAGCACGAACCCTGTATTATATAGATATCGATGAAATACCAATATTTCTCTAGTGTCTAAAACTTCGTATCTTTCACATGTGAAAGATATCATATATTTTACATGTGAAGATATCGTTTTCAGATGCAATTCGTTTTGTATAAAGGTTTTTAATAACAGGTCAATGAAGTTTTATTTCTCTTGACATTTCATCGATATCTAAATAATAATAAATTTTATATAATCTCCGCGCGCCCATGTAATATCCTCTATTTCTCATCGACAACCTTTTTTGAAATAGGTGTATACACCGTCCAGATAGGATACTGTTAGGTGAAAGACTCTTGATCTCTTAGGCCTCGTCTACACGAATCCGATCCGGTTGAAACCGCATAGAAATATTTGCGTCCACACGAATCCGCGTATCCGGAGGATTCAAGTAAAAGTATGCGGTTTCGGTGACCGGATTCACTGGATTCGTGTGGACGATAGGCCGATTCGCATCAAAAAGTATGCAGTTTCAAAAGTACCCGGATCCGTGTAGCCATGGTCTTAATTACCAGCATGCATCATGCGAAAGAATGAATTTCGTGGACCATAAAAATCGCACATTTTGATATCTTTTACGATGTGATCATAGTGGGTATTTACGCTTTTTATTGACGCAAATCGTAAGTCCAACTTATTGAATTAGTTTATTGTTTTATGTCACCCAACCCTTGTTGAGCTATTATTACATCAATGCAATATAACTAGAACTAGAACTGATAGATATTTCCTTGCCTATCATGCAGGAGGAGACCAGCCATGCAGCTCGAATAATATGGAAAATAATATAGGTAATACGTATCAATAGTGGCTTACTATATATGTTGATAACGAAGTTGAGCGATAAAAAACTATTTTTCAAGAACATTTTTAATGAAAAATACGACGTTCATCGTTTCATTGTTTATGCATTGTTTATATTTTTTCACATTGTAATGTCGTTAGCTTGTATATTGTATGTCTACTTGCAGTAAGGTTGTCATACAAAAATATACATTTGTTATAAAGAAAATAGAACATTTGTGAATTATTACGATAGGAATTGATTAAAAGACAAAAGAAGATCACTCAAGCTGAACTCTCTCTTTTGTCTTTTAATTAATTCCTTTCGCACTAAATCACAAATGTTTTATTTTCTTTGTGACAAATGTTCTATTTTGTATGACAACCTTATTGCAAGTAGGTGTATTGCTCTTGACATATTTGTAATTAGCTTTCATTGTTCCAATACTTGTATATATGTATTATAAAATATCTTATTCATTGATTTAGGCTTGATAATGATATTATGCTAACGTCGTCTTTTTTATTAAAAATGTTCTTAAAAAATAGTTTTTTATCGCTCAACTTCGTTATCAACTAATATAGGTAATATAATGAAATTTGTAACACCGTAAAAAATGTTGACTTAAGGTTACCGTCCACGTTCGCGGGGTGCTCTCAGTTAAAAATTGTTTAGTGCGTCACTTAACAATAAAGATAGACAAAGTATATATCATTTTAAAGCTTATATAACAGAGAATAAGACTATGTAAGTTTTTTTAAGAAAAATAATATCTTTAACCAATGCTTCACATAAAACCTCAAAATCGAGTGCTTTCATTAAAAAAAGTATAAGTCCAAAAGTTCCTACTTCTTCGCCGTCATTTCTGCATTATGTCAATCAGCACATACATGTGTTCAAAACCGTGTCCAGTTTTTTTGATAAAATGCTTCGTTCTTGAATAAATGTGTTTCAAAGTCGACTCATTGTTAAAACTTCAAGTTAAATAACAAAACGGGCCATAACTCTAAAACTAAGCATTTTATCAAAAAAACTGGATACGGTTTGGAAAACCAATATGTGTTGATTGAAATAACGAAGAAATGACGGCAAAACAGTATGAACGTTTTGACTTATACTTTTTTAAACAACTCGCATTGAAGGCTGTTAATTTTGAGGTTTTTCGAAGAGCTTATCTTACAGAAAATTGTTGTATATAACAAAACATACACAGTCTTATTCTCTGTTATATAAGCTTTAAAATGATATATAATATGTCTATTATTATTGTAAAATGACGCGGTAAACAAACTTTTAACTGAGAGCATGTGAAAGCACACCGCGAACGTGGACCGTAACCTTAACTTTACTGACGTTTCGAGCTTTAGCCCTTCGTCGGAGTAAAAGCAGCTCCGACGAAGGGATAAAGCTCGAAACGTCAGTAAAGTTAAGTCAACAATTTTTACAGTGTTACAAATTTCATTATATTACCTATCGTTTATATCAAACACCGACGCAGCCTATACTAGTTTACTCGCTAGTTTCTATTTAAATTTGGAAAATAATAATTGCACTTCTTAACTTACTTATGAATGAATGAAAATATTATTTTTGTTATCATGTTCAACCTCTATCCCTTTTTAAGATTAATTAAATAATTTACATTGTAATTATTTATCTATTAATGCATGTTGACAACAAATTTAACAATTAATATAGAGGGTCCTGAAGGGGGGGTCCGAATCCCATTTCCCAGTTTATATTTGGACCAAATCCCAGTCAAAAATCACATAATCCCATCAGTTTTGCTTAAGTTTTTTTAAGTTTTCAATCCCATTCCCATTTTCTATTGTTCTTTTATTTGTAAATCCCAGTCCCAGTACATCCAATCCCATTTTCCCAGTCAAAAATAAGGCCAATCCCAGCTCCCATTTTACCCCTTCAGGACCCTCAATATACAAACACCAAGTTTTCTTTGTCATATTGACATATTAACTACAACAAGGCAAATAATATAGTTTCAGAAATATTTCTTGGAAATTATTTTTAGACCAAATGAATATAAGGCTAGTGTTTCATAATTTGACCAATAGGTGGATGTGAGGTATTATGTTATGGTTTTGCCAACCAACCATTGTTATTAGAACAAAAATTAACAATTCTATATTGTTAAAATGGTTGGCAAATTAGCATCACAATACCAACACTTGTAAACACTACGCTCACCTATTAACTTCAAATTTTCTACATGGATGGTCCTTCCCCCATGAAAGTAATTGTGGTGGGGCAAGAGGAGTGAAAGACCATGTCTTTTCTCAGGCTAATACATGGTATACACCTATTTCAAAAAACGTTGTCAAAAGGAGATCTGCAATCTGCAATCTGAGACCAGAATAAATTCTGGGGCACGGCAGTTTTTTCTCATTAAAAATTCGTTTCCTTGCACTTTCTGGCTTCGGATATGGCGATGGTTAATATAAATCTGAAGGTGCTAAGCGCAAAAAAAAAAAAACAGGGCCAATTCATTTCAGTCTCAGATTGCAGATTGCAGATCTACTTCTGACAACGTTTTTTGAAATAAGTGTACACCTACTCTTACAAATGTTGTCCAAAATTAAATGGAAAATAGTAAAACGTTCTTAGGAATTAATAATTTATCAAGCAAAGTGATAGTATATATAGATCACCACAAAATCGTCATTATCATTATCTTAACTTCTTGATCTCTAAATTAATTTTAAGCTTCCATAATCAGGACTGATGTGTAATTTCAGTTCCAGTGTATAGTGCTTAAAATGTATACACTTTTATTTCCACTATTTGCTATCTTCTATTTCTTTTTGAAAACAAGTTGTAATTACAGGTTTATATCTATTTTAGATATTTATAATTATTATAAGAATGACTTTCATCAGCATTTTTAATATTCAATTAACTTAAAGTCATCCCCATTTTAAAAATTTAATTAATTTTAAATTATTTTTTAATGAAAAACCCATATAAATAATGTATACAGACAGTGATCCATTTTTAAGTTTATAGAGCAAAAACACTATATTGATTGCATGAAATAAAATAAAATTGCTACTGTGTGATAGTTTCTTATTTAGTAACTTAGATAAAATCAGAAACTGAAGTTGTAATGAGGTAGTGTTTCATTTTGTATTTGAAGTTTCTGGTTGAATGATACTTGTCTGACTAAATTTTATTTCATGGTTTTAGTGTTTTCCTCATGAGTTCAGTTATAATATTTAATATACTTTTATTATGTGTATGTTCCAAACAGATTACATGTAAACACCAAAGGTTAATTGCTGGTTTTATTGCTACACTATATATGACATGCATATGGGGATATAATGCCAAGCAATTGGGGCTCTGCCCTATGTCTTTATAAAAATAAAAAAATGCACAAGACAAAAGGGATAAATTTAAAAAACTTTTGTTCTTGACTGGCTAGTCTCACATACATTTTAAAACTCCATTGTGTTTCAACGTAAACATGAAGCTACAGCCAAGAACAATAGTTATTAACCAGACAATATCAACTAACCCATTCAGCAACAAGCAAACAAATCAGTTAACTAAGTCAAAACTGAAAAAAAGATTGATCAACCTCTGGTGTTTACAACAGATCTGCTAGGATAGCTAGTAAACTTAGTACTGTGATAATATCATTGTAGATATTCTGCAAACCCAGACATCCCAAAGACTAGTTGTAAAAATATATATTCAGGGTTCGTACAGAATCCTCAGAGAAATTTTCCAAAACTTTTCCAAAACTTTTTTAAAGCCTATTACTCAAAATTCCAAAACCACAGTGCCAACGGGCATTGATTGCGGCAGGCAAAAAGATCATCAGCCGTTTTTTAATCACAACGAAAACAGTTCTTTGCAAGGTAGGAGCTGGGCAACCGACATAAAATTCATAACTTTTCCATAGCCCAGCAGGTGAAAAAAGGAATTTTCCAAAACTTTCCAGGTACTGAAAAAATGCATTACCAATTTCCAAAACTTTCCAAGACTTTCCAAAACCCGTATGAACCCTGTATATTTTAGCTCCTGCTAATAAAATAACATAAAATTACCAACAAATTAGTTTTGATTGTATCAGCGAAAAATGTTTTTCACAACTAGCCTTTATAATGTCATACTCGGGAACCCAGGGGTTATATTCTGTCACTCAATTCTCGCTCTCTTTTCAGGGAACGAGAAACGAGTGGCAGAAAATATAGCCCCTGGGTTCCCAACAGTATATAGGTAAAACCCAATAAACAGTTTTTATTAATAATATATCTGAGTGTATGTATTGCATTTCTTGTAAGTTTTTAATATTAAACACTCCTAGTTACCCTGCAAGTTCTTTTTTCGACGCTGATGTGGAAATTCACTATGTTTATTGATGCCGTTCTTTTCTTCCTTCTCATTTTGTTCTTCAGAATGAGAATGATAGGAATCTGAAAGAAAATGAAGTGAAAAATGAAACAAATAAAAAATGAACAGAGCCCAGATGCAAAACAGAGCTTAATAGAATAGAATAGAGGATTTTAGAAAATTAACAATTTTTTTTTTTTACTTTTATTACACTACTTGTTTTTACTTTTTCTTTTAGTTTTACAACATTTCTGTTTCTTATATATGTTTCTCATCCAAGTTTTGATTCATGAATTTATTAACTGGTAAATATTGGAGTGTTTTTACTTTTTGTCATACAAAATAAATTAGATAAATATGCAGTTAGCACTTACTGGATGGATGTTTGCCATTTTTGACCATGTTCCTCTTCATCGTGAGACTATTATCTTCTTTACTTAATTCTCTAATGTCTTCAACCTGTAACATAAACATATTTGACATAAACATATCATCATCAATCATTGGTTATTGTCAATAAACCCCATGTCATGGTGTCATAATTGTTACTACATTAACCAGCTGAATCGCATTTTCATCAACACTATAATCACCATAAACCACAAACACCACTATAATCATCACCATCACCATCACCATCACCATATCATAATCAGCACCATCACCATATCATCATCATCATCATCACCAACATTACCATCATCATAATCATCATCACCACCACCATCATTACCACCTGACCATCATCATCATCACCACCTGACCATCATCATCACCTGTGCCATCATCATCATCACCACCTGTGCAATCATCATCATCTTCATCATCACCTGACCATCATCATCATCATCACCACCTGACCATCATCATCACCACCACCTGACCATCATCATCATCACCACCACCTGACCATCATCATCAACACCACCTGACCATCATCACCACCACCACCTGACCATCATCATCATCACCTGACCATCATCATCATCACCACCTGACCATCATCATCATCACCACCTGACCATCATCATCAACACCTGTGCCATCATCCTCATCACCACCGGTGCCATCATCATCATCATCATCACCTGACCATCATCATCATCACCACCACCTGACCATCATCATCAACACCACCTGACCATCATCACCACCACCACCTGACCATCATCATCATCACCACCTGACCATCATCATCATCACCTGACCATCATCATCATCACCACCTGACCATCATCATCATCACCACCTGACCATCATCATCAACACCTGTGCCATCATCCTCATCACCACCGGTGCCATCATCATCATCATCACCTGACCATCATCATCATCATCATCATCACCACCTGTGCCATCATCACCTGACCATCATCTTCATCATCACCTGACCATCATCATCACCACCTGTGCCATCATCATCACCAGCACCTGACCATCATCCTCATCACATGTGCCATCATCATCATCATCACCTGACCATCATCATCATCACAACCTGACCATCATCACCACCTGTGCCATCATCATCATCGCCATCATCATCATCGCCATCATCATCATCACAACCTGACCATCAACACCACCTGTGTCATCATCATCATCACCATCGTCATCATCACCACCTGACCATCATCATCATCACCACCTGTGCAATCATCATCATCTTCATCATCACCTGACCATCATCATCATCATCACCACCTGACCATCATCATCACCACCACCTGACCATCATCATCATCACCACCACCTGACCATCATCATCAACACCACCTGACCATCATCACCACCACCACCTGACCATCATCATCATCACCTGACCATCATCATCATCACCACCTGACCATCATCATCATCACCACCTGACCATCATCATCAACACCTGTGCCATCATCCTCATCACCACCGGTGCCATCATCATCATCATCATCACCTGACCATCATCATCATCACCACCACCTGACCATCATCATCAACACCACCTGACCATCATCACCACCACCACCTGACCATCATCATCATCACCACCTGACCATCATCATCATCACCTGACCATCATCATCATCACCACCTGACCATCATCATCATCACCACCTGACCATCATCATCAACACCTGTGCCATCATCCTCATCACCACCGGTGCCATCATCATCATCATCACCTGACCATCATCATCATCATCATCATCACCACCTGTGCCATCATCACCTGACCATCATCTTCATCATCACCTGACCATCATCATCACCACCTGTGCCATCATCATCACCAGCACCTGACCATCATCCTCATCACATGTGCCATCATCATCATCATCACCTGACCATCATCATCATCACAACCTGACCATCATCACCACCTGTGCCATCATCATCATCGCCATCATCATCATCGCCATCATCATCATCACAACCTGACCATCAACACCACCTGTGTCATCATCATCATCACCATCGTCATCATCACCACCTGACCATCATCATCACCACCACCTGACCATCATCATCACCACCTGTGCCATCATCATCACCTGTGTCATCATCATCATCACCATCATCATCATCACCACCTGACCATCATCATCACCACCACCTGACCATCATCATCACCACCTGTGCCATCATCATCACCACCTGTGCCACTATCATCATCACCACCTGACCATCATCATCATCACAACCTGTGCCATCATCATCATCACCACCACCTGACCACCATCATCATCACAACCTGACCATCATCATCATCACAACCTGACCATCATCATCACCACCTGTGCCATCATCATCACCACCACCTGTGCCATCATCATCACCACCACCTGACCACCATCATTATCACAACCTGACCATCATCATCACCACCTGTGCCATCATCATCACCACCACCTGTGCCATCATCATCATCACCACCTGGCCATCATCATCATCATCACCACCTGACCATCATCATCATCATCACCTGACCATCATCCTCATCACCACCTGACCATCATCATCACCACCTGTGCCATCATCATCATCACCACCTGACCATCATCATCATCACCACCTGTGCCATCATCATCATCACCCAGACTGTGCCATCATCATCATCACCACCACCTGACCACCATCATCATCACAACCTGACCATCATCATCATCACAACCTGACCATCATCATCACCACCTGTGCCATCATCATCACCACCACCTGACCACCATCATTATCACAACCTGACCATCATCATCACCACCTGTGCCATCATCATCACCACCACCTGTGCCATCATCATCATCACCACCTGACCATCATCATCATCATCACCACCTGACCATCATCATCATCATCACCTGACCATCATCCTCATCACCACCTGACCATCATCATCACCACCTGTGCCATCATCATCATCACCACCTGACCATCATCATCATCACCACCTGTGCCATCATCATCATCACCACCACCTGACCATCATCATCACCACCATCTGACCATCATCATCATCACCACCTGTGCCACCATCATCATCACCACCTGACCATCATCATCATCATCACCACCTGTGTCATCATCATCACCACCACCTGCCCATCATCATCATCACCACCTGACCATCATCATCATCACCACCTGTGCCATCATCATCACCACCACCTGACCATCATCATCATCACCACCTGACCATCATCATCATCACCACCTGTGCCACTATCATCATCACCACCTGACCATCATCATCACCACCATCTGACCATCATCATCATCACCACCTGTGCCATCATCATCACCACCACCTGACCATCATCATCACCACCTGTGCCATCATCATCATCACCACCTGTGCCATCATCATCACCACCACCTGTGCCATCATCATCACCACCTGACCATCATACCTGATGTATATCTAAGTATACCTACCTCGCGGCTTTCCCCATTTAGTACTCTCCATATTAGCCATAGGACAAAATGAAACCACCAAATATTCATCAAAAATAACATCCACAACATGACATTGAAAGACAAATAGAATTTTCCTTCTGGCACAATCTGCAATGATGAGTAACCAGTGACATAGAGAACTCTATAGGGGTACTGGTAAAGACGACACTTCGCCCTAGTTAAATAAAACAATTAAATAATAAGTAACACAAATACTGGACAGGAATAACATACTGATACATGACTTGTTCATATTGAATTCTGTTTAACACTAAAGCCTGGTTCACACGAGCGTCATAATCATAAGCAAAAAAAACAAAAGATTTATAATCTTATAAAAATATGTGTAGGGCTGGAGTAGAATGAAGCATAAATGGAAACTAGCGAGTAAGCTAGTATAGAAAACTAGTAGGATAAAGCAGTTAAATTAACTAAAAAAAACTTACCATACAAAGGCAAACACGAGAAAGCCAGACGTTACAAGTTTATCAGCAATAATTTTATATAGTCCAGGTCGTGATTTGAAACAAACACAAATCTTAGTGAACTCCAGGAAAACATCAGCTATGTCGTGTAAATATAGAACTATCAACCCAACGTTGTGATACCTGAAAACAATTCACATTGAATGTCACTGTCTGATATTCTACAAATTTGCTGTAATAATTCATCTGCTTTAGGGGAGCTCCATTAGATTTTTTTTTGGGGGGGGGGGGGAGTGGGGGGTTGGAAGATTTGAAAAAATCTTTGCAGCTCCAAAGACGTGGAAAAAAATTCTTGCAAGATAAATTCCAAGAAAAAAAATTCTTGCTTAGACTTTGAGTAAAAAAAAAGATGATTTTTGAAAAAAAAAATTGTGCAACACTTTTATCCAATTTTTTTTTTTTTTGCATTGTGTGTCAGTCGAAAAAAAATTCTTGCACCAAGCAAATCAAAAAACGCCCCCCCCCCCCCCCCCCCCCTCAAAAATCTAATGGAGCGCCCCTAAGGAAACATCAAGTTAGGTTAAGTAATCTATTGTTAAAAGTATAAGTTGACTTTAATATTGTTTTGCACTAGATTTAAATACTTAATATCTGACATAGAATGAAATGTCATTTAAATAATGTCAAGAAAATTATAAAGGGAAAGAGAATTGAACTATTAAATGTCAAAACGTTGTGCAGGAGAGCGAGAGTGATGTGCGGTTTTGATGTTGTACATATTGTTTCATTTTATAATTTATTTACACAATAAAATATACATGCATGCAGGCCCATAGCTAGGTTTTTTGTGGGATGGTGCTAATTTACAAAAAGTGGACCAAAAACCAAGGAAATATACGCGTATATTTGTTCTCGCTGTGGTTTATAATTTAGTTACATACTTTTCTAAAAATCAACCAGAATCTGTATCTAGAGAAGCGTTGTATCATCAGATAAAATTTAAGTAAAATGAAAGATTTTTTTAATTAGTTTTTACATGTACTTAATGATGATGTTGTCATTGTTGAGTTGTTGTTAAGTAACTGTTGTTACTATTGTTGTTTTAGTTGTTGAATAGATATTAACTGTCATTACTATCATATATTGGTCAAGTATGTTTTTCAAGTCCAGAATAATTAAGAGTAGAGTTGTGCACTATTAAAAATATTTCAAAAACTCATTAATAATTCATGAAAACTTTTCGAAAAGAAATTGTAACCGTGACGAGTGTTTTAACTAATTTACATAAACTTTAACCTTAATTTTCTCTATTAATAAACTTTCATAAATCGTTGATTTTTTTTTTACAAAAACACAAAATATAGGTTGGAGTTTTTGAATCGTGTTTTATCAGATCGTGTTTTATCAGGTTTAAAACCACTTGGTTTTAAATCCTGATAAAACACCCCTGCTCGTTTATTACAGTGCTGCGCTAATTCAACCTGAGTTTATTAGCCAATCACGTTTGAGCTTAAGAACAAAAGAACCAGACATAGACGATCCTTCAAGTCAATTCGCGCCTATAATTTGATTGGCTGATAAGGAGACAAAGTAGATATCTTTTGTTCTTAAGCTCAAACGTGATTGGCTAATAAACTCGAGGTGGCCCCGGTTGAATTAGCAGCACTGTAAACTATACTTAACGTACTAGAGGTAGTGAGTGTGAGTCTCCCCAATTAGCCACTGGCTAAAAACATTGAGATTTTACAGCAGTTCTCAGTCACACGTAAAAGAAGTTGTTGAAAATGAGGCATTTAGATTTGATGTTACTGGAGACTTTTATTCAAACGTTTTCTAGTAGTCATCATCAGGTAATGGAAATTACATGAAATTAACTTGTTTTAAAAGTTCATGTAATTCCCAAAGTAAAAAAGTTATTTCAATAAAATAAATGTTTTTTTTTTTTTTTTTTAATACTTTTATTTCAATGATAAAACAGTACATCATTACATAATTAAAAAAATAAGCACTGTATCTTAGATTTGTTTCAATTATTTTACAATTAATGGATTCAGTACTAAGTACTGAAACCTAGATTTTTTCAATTATTTTACAATTAATGTTACCATACCATAATAGAAACAAGTTGCATATGCATTTTAAAAAATGGGAAAAGTTAACACACGCATTATTGAATGAATAATTAATTTTAATTAACCTTTCAAATAAGCCATAAAATACGTGTATCGTTACTCTATTAAAAATGTTAAACAGGTTCCCATTTAAATCTGTACTTTCCCATTTAAATCTGTACTTATGCAAATTTTGTTGATGTGTGCTAAACACACAGATCAACCAATCAGAGAAGTTCACTTCAGAAATAATATACTCTGATTGGTTGATCTGCGTGTTTAGCACACATCAACACAATTTGCATAAGTACAGATTTAGATGGGAAAGTACAGATTTAAATGGGAACCTGTTGTAAATAAATGTATTAAATAACTATAGTCTTCTCGTGTGTCACATTTATTGTGGCATTCTTTAATTGTAAATTTTGTGTATGTACATGTGTTAGTAATTAATAAAAAAAAATGTTACCATACCTCACAGCAAAAGAGAACACAAGTAAAGATATTGTTAGAACATGATGTAAAATCATGACAATAGAATCCTTCCTCCATTTATCCATGAAGACAGTTCCATAGATAGAATGCAAATAAAAGCTTGTTTGTACAACATAAAGTATATAGATGTCCCCAGGTATCTTCATCTCTAGATTATTCTTTACATCTTTCAATTCTAAGAAATTCAAAATATTTATTCAATCAAATGAATATAATTTTAGTTATATACCAACATTTTCATAATTGAGAAACAAGTGTAGCTAAATACTCCAGTTTCGAGTTCTTCATTGCGCAGCCTTAGCCTCGATAGCGTGTGATTCTTTTGTATGTAATACAGTCCGTGGTAAGGAAGGGAATGCAAGCATCAACAAAGAATAGAAATACCTAGGGTGTTATTGCTGCTCTTTGATTAATTAGCAAACAAGTAAGCCTCAAAAGAGCAGCAATAACACCCTAGGTATTTCTATTCTTTGTTGATGCTTGCATTCCCTTCCTTACCACGGACTGTATGACATACAAAAGAATATATCACACGCTATCGAGGCTAAGGCTGCGCAATGAAGAACTTGAAACTGGAGTATTGGTTGGTGCGTGGCTCTTGGAGGGAGAGGTCACAAGTACAATCCTTAGTAGCCTCACACTTGTTTCGACTTCTTTTCAATTCAGTGTAGCTTTGAGAGCTTTAAATACCCGTAAAAATGGAGCATTGATGGAGGGAGGGGGAATATAGAGTGCACCGTCAGCTTCCTGGGAGACCAGCTTAATTCTAGCTGAAGGAACTACCGACGCAAATAATAGTACTTTTTCTTTCCTTTTCCTATAATTAAGTTTCCCATTAACTAAAGTCTTGGGATCGAATTACTCAAAAGGTACACCAGGAATGCCTGGCAACAGTCTTCACAAAAGCACACAAGTGGGAGCATTTTTTGTTGTATCTTGACCAATTCCTGGGAAACCAATCCTTGGAGTGTGAATTGAACCAACATACCACCAGTCACAGTGATAGTTTTCTTTTGTCAAAACCACCAACATGGCTGCCATTTCTTTTGTTCAATTCACTCTCCTGGGAATGGTTGCAACCCAAGAATATTGAGACTGTCTTTATAGATGATTGTGGAAAGATATAAAATTACTATATATATGTAATACATCTACTAAATTGACAGACGTGCTATATCTTGTAATGTGCTTTTCAGTGTACAATTATTTAAAAAAAATGTTGAATACTGAATATTGCATAGTTGAGTATTGCATTTGAAGGATGAAATGCATTCTGGATCATCTAATTTTGTCTAAAGTGAACTAAATATTAATTATTTAATATCTTATTTTTAGCGCATTCCGTCCAAAACAATATGCTAGCTATACATACAGCTTGGGAGCAGATGGCTGTTTATTTCAAATTAATGATACCCACAATGCCCTTGGGTCTTGGAATGCACTATTCAGTATTCAACGTTTTTAGAAATAGCTGTATATGAGACCCTGTATATATGTAATATGACGTCCCATACTATTTGAAATAGCTGACTTGTATCCTAACCATACCTTCCCAAACACTATCTGGATCTTCTATAAATGAGTATTTGCCATTGTACAGAAGGTAACAGCAATAGGAATAGGAACTGAAATAGTACAATAATTTCCAGGCACTTTCTGGAAACTTGATTTTATCTTTTGCTATAAATTGAAAATGATTGGCCAGTGGCTGAAATAAAAAAATAACAGAACAATTAATAATTGAGATCAAATGATATATTATTATTATTATTGGGTGGAAATGGGTTATCAATGGCTTGGTCAACCCTGTCAACTCTCACCTCGTTGGTTTGGGTTTGAGTCCTGGCTCGACGTGGATTGTGAGTTGAATTTGAATTGAGGTTTTAAATATTGTAGTGAATTGAAATTGGTATATAAGTGAAATACATATACATGAGAAAAAAATGTAAGGTTCAATTCCCACCAAGGGAATATGATATTTTTCTCAGATATCTGTATTTTAAATATATAATTTATTATAGACCAAATCTGCTTACACGTCGTTATGTACATTTGACCCCATTCAAATCTTTTGGATAATTAAGATTCTTTGTCTTATAATATATATATTTCAATGTCACGCCACTACTATAATAATCACTAACATATATATACACATTGATTGGTGGAATGATTGGTGAAATGTTTAATATATTTTACCCCAAGGTATCCCATGTAGCATTGCAGGTTATTATACTAAGACTATAGATAGCACACTTAATGGATTTATCCAAAATTATGTCATAATATTTATGTTGAAAATTCAATATTGGGCGAGACCGCAGTTCGAGCATTATATTGAAAGCGAGACTCATATATCTCTCATATTAATGGGCGAGGATGAATCCTATAGGTGTTTTATTATACCAATTTTTTTTTTTTAAACATTTAGAGTAAACAATTAAAACGTTGGATCGCCACGTGACTAAAATACAGGAATAATGTGATTGAAGGATTAGTAAGCTGGCATAATAATAACTATTAAACTACAAATTGATTGGTTGAATTGAACATATTTGAATGAAAAATCAAATTTACAGAAAAAAACAAACTCGTTTCCCCTGTTTTTCAAACACATGTTATCTTACAAGATTAAAATCTTATTTTGGTGTATTTAACACCAATATCTAGTGTTGATGACCGTGTTAACTGTTTTGGCTTATTATCATAATTGGATATGTAATTTATTCCATTTAAAATAAAACCGATGTTTTTGTTGTTATTATGAAAGAAAATACTATAACAAATGGCAACAGATGGGTAAAACCACAGATTTGAGTGCCGCAGGAATTCGAAGATTCAATTCATTGATCGTGATCTCACAACATTAACAAGTGCTTTGCATGTAGTATTTGAATTAAAACGAAATATACAATGCCTATTTTACAGAAAACAAAAGAAAATATATTCATATTACGAAACATGCTCAATGAAAGATAAAAAAACATTTTAGATATCAATCACTTCATCAAAATCCACCAAACAAAGAGAATCAAGTTAGACCAAATAAAGTAATTCGTGACAAACCTTGAAAACGAAAGCTGTTGTAGCAAATCTCGCAAAGGTGAACGCAACTCCTAAAAGCAGAGTAACGACAATATCATCCAACGTAATACGGCCATATTTACACAAGTCTTCTTTGAAGTCCTGCAGAAAAGTATCAGTGGGTCCATTATACTTCCATTGGACGGAAAAGGTCTCCCAAATACGAGTAAAGATTTCAAAATAATTGGCAGCCATCTTATCGTGTCACGGTCAATATCAGGCTGCGCATGCGTATAGGAGGTGTGGCACCAATCGTGACAAGGACTTGGCTTCACCAATGGCTTCACTAACCCGCTCAAACGATCAAAAAGAGCATATTTTAATATTTTTTTGGTAAATACACAAACAAATCAGCGCGTGGAATATACTAGAAATGTCAAAACAGAGAAGAAAATAAAAAGAGTAAACAGTTTCAAACTATTTTTTATAATTTTCTGATAACCAATCAATTTATAACGAACTTAATCTAATGAATCAATCTACGGATGAATGAATACATATAAATGAACAAACAAAATGAATACGCAATGAATGAATGGATGAATGAATAAACGAATGAATCATAAATGAATGAATGAGTGGCATAACACAATATATATACAAATGAATAAACGATTGAGTAAATCATGCTGAATGAATCACAAATGAATGCATGAATCGCATAACATAATCATAACTTCATAATATGAATGAATGAGTGGCATGAACAAATGAATATACGGTCGAATGAGAGGAAAACTGCAGACTATACTAAGCTAGTACAATTTGCCAACCAACAATTCGGAAGAAAGGAAATTAAAAAATTTATTGTGAAATTGTTTGGCAAATTAATTATAAACCGACAATTGTAAACACTACGCTCACCTATATAAACAGCTGATAACCGAGTGTCTGTATGCATCAGAATAATCTAGAGCCACCTTAGAATTTATAAGGAGGGGGTAGAGTCCTAATAAGGAGGAGGACATGGGGGTTTGCGGATAGGCGGATTAGGCCATTATTTAGTGCGGATATTCGGATTCTCGGTATTTTTTTTTGGCGGATTTACGGATTCGTCAGAAGTGGTTAGAATTGCAGCTTTGAGCAATTGCAGATTGATTCGCGGATGTAAACGATTTTTCTTGTGGATTTGCGGATTTCAAAAGCTCCCCATGTCCCCCTCAATAAGGGATATGCTTGCCAAATTAAAACGGCGTTTTCATGCTATTGAACTCGAATTGGTTTCGATCCATTACAACAGAGTTATTAATATTTTATAGAGTAGTTTAAATTTATCTAGAACAAAGAGAGACGCCGCGAAATAACTTACGCAACCACAACAAAATAATATATAGACATAACAAACATCGCCTCATCAGTTATTGTCCTATTAACGCGCAGCTCTCGTGTTACAAGCTCAGTTTCGATAGCGTTTAATATTTATCTTTTATGTACATTAGTTTTGTTCATTCACAGAGAGCGCTGTAGTCGTATTTCAAACATTACACACTATCGAAACCGAGCTTGGTTGAGCCACGAAACTCCTTACTAGTAAGTGAAATAGTCAAAAATAGTCACGAAGCACGCCAACTCAGACAGACCGTGTCACGGAACAGTTTTTCGCAGCAAGTAATCCGGTACCGCCTGCTGTGAACACACAAAATATCACGCTAGTTTACTGGTGGCAAATTGCAGTGTTTTAAACATCTTCTTCAGAAAAAGAACTCTTTTATTCTTTTGTGGAGTGCGCGCAAAATGAAATCTTTGAAAGAGTTTTTTTGCGAAAAGATACTGAAAGCCCCCCCCCCCCCCTCCCCCAAACAAAAATTGATTATCTTTTTGAAAAAACCTACAACTTTGTGAAATATTTTCTTAACTGTTGCTTGTGAAGTCTCCTTCGAGCCGTTTTTAGTGCACTGAGAAACTTACTTCCCAGCTGTAAAAACGTTTATTCAGTTTCCAAATATTGACTACTAAAAGAAACAACTAACGCGAGCCTCAAGGGATACTTATCAGGATACTTGCAACACTCAAAGTTCAACTCAAGTATTTTTCTTTAATTGAACAGTTGTCATGTTTTCGTCTGTTTACATCTTTCTAGTGTGGACAGAAGCGGATCAGAGATGAGGAAGAAACACGGGTCAAAAGACATCAAAATAGACTGTTGGATCTTGTTCTTCTTGTACTTTACTAATTTACACATTATAACATAGAAATATATCAATAGATTATGTAATACATACAAATTATAACCTAAAATAATCAGAAGAATAGGAAAAATAAATAATAATATAGTAAAATAAGAAATGTGTGTGTTGTGGTGGCCAAAATAGTATCAACTTTCGAGTTGGCCACCAACGTCTGTTCGAAGATTATAGTCTGATGGGAATAATGTCCGTGAAAAAATAAGTAGGAAAGTCCAAAATAATTACTGATGGAGATTAATGAAAGAAAAACGCCATGAAAAATAAGGAGAATGGATATTTGAATGTGTGTATGATGATGGTCGCGGATTTGTACGCAATAGTTCCCTTCTTGAGCTTGCAATGATAGAGACCTTTTAACACCTTGCGGGACAATTATTGACATGTCTCTATCATCGCAAGCTCAATGTTCGTCTCGCTTCGATGCAAGGACCCGGCTACCTTTCAAGGTGGCGCAGGGAACTGTGAAGGAGACTTTTATTTAGCAAATGCAATTAAAGTCATTATAGAAGCTAGCCCGAAAAGAAATTCGGGACTTCAACAGTGTGGGGTTTTTTCCCTCCCTAGACTACAAGGAAAATCTAGATGAGCATTAGTTCAGTCTTGCTGTAGAGAAGATAGCAGTTTTCGATGATAGAGACGATCAGGGCTGATGAGAGATTTCTCCAACTTCACGTCGATGTCAAAGCCTCGACTGTGGGGACCCCGCACAGTCGCCTTTTTGATGTTACGCGCTGGGATCGGGAGCTCAGAGTGATGGGCTGGAAGAGGTTCAGTGAAGAAATACGGATGGATTAACGCCTGTAGAATAATACAGAAATCATTTAATATAGAGTGACTGGACATTATATAAATTCATGGTGGATATTAGATATATTCATCTTTAACGTCGTCATCATCATCATCTGCATCATCATCATCATTATTGTCCTCATGATCACTCTCAACAACACCACTATGCTAATCATAATCATAATCAGGTGAAATAATTATTTTGATGTGTGTGAACAAAAATTAAATTCTATAAAAAAATGATTGTAATCATAAATTTTAATATCATCATCATTATCATCACCATTATCATTGATACTATCTATCATCATCATTGTTAATTATAGTCATCATCATCACCTGTCATCATTATCATCACCATCGTCTTGGTAACCATGAACCATTTATCACTACGATCATTAACACTACCACTATTATCACTACGATCATTATCAATCCTTCAATCCAACTATGGAAATGTTTGTTACCTCGCTCGCAGGAATTCTTGATTTTGAAGGATAGACAAGAAATTTCTTCAGAAGGTCAACAGCCTGTAACAAATAGAATAATTGGAATAACAACAAAATTAATAAAAACTTAACATCTTTTACAAAGTTATATTAGAGTAGACGCACTTAATCCGTGAAACAAATACTAATTTTTAGTACTAAATAGTGATAATAAAACAATAGAAAACAAAGAATTTTTTTATGAAATAGAACTAATTAGTACTAATTATATGTCACGGATTTAGTGCGTCTACTCTATTGGGCTTTAGTATAAATACACATATGATTATAGAAAATCGCGGGCGGTGATTGGTCGAGAAATTCTCGATAATCACCTACAGCGTTAATTTCGCGCCCTTTTAGAAACAAGAAAGGAACAGCTTTTTCTTCAAAAAAGGGTGCGCCTCTTACTGCTGTGATCAAGGTTCGAGACCCAGTTCAGGCATTGATTATATGTGAGTTGAGTTTACTTGATGTGTTGCTCTCTCCCATGCCACGAAAATTTAGGGTTATCAGGTTTTCCTCCATCCCCAAAAATGAACATGTGAGCAGAGTTGCGTGCTAAAATATTTAACGTAGAGTTACTGCGTCTGAGTCTGATATCAGTATCAGACATTAAAAAAGTGTTTTTTTTGTTTTTTTGTTATTAGGTTTTACCATCGATATCAAAGCAATCAGCCGGAAATTTAAATTAGTCTAGGGTCTTGCAAAGTACTTATTCTCTTCTTTCACAATTTTACCATAATGCTTTTTGTTTTTAGGGTAGTTATTGTAATTTAGATGTGTTTGATTTGAATTACAAAAAAAAAACTATTGGCTATTGTGAAAGTAGAAGATTGTCTAGAAATCCTAGGAATTTTCAATAATAATATATTGATATAAAAAATATAAGTCATTTAGACAGTAGCCAGATATAGTACTGGTATCAATATGATCCTTGTATAACAAAAAATAATGAAACAATAAATACAAAATAGATTAAAATATTAAAAAATGATCCCATAAAAATGTACCAAAATTACAAGTTGGAGATTTGCTCCTATGTTTCTGGTAGTAATCACTTTACCTCATCAGAAGCATCAGGCACAATCTTCTCTAGTGGTATTGCTGGCATATCAGGAAATGTTATCTTATTGTAATCAGGCAAATCAGCCATGCCCTAAAACAAACAAAAATAACACCTGTTAAATAACATGTAATTGCTAACCATTTCCAATATACAGCATATAACATTTTGTTTATTTTGTTCTTTTGTTTTTTTTTTCTTTCTGTTTGTTTGTTTGTTTGTTTGTGTGCTTGATTATTTGTCTCTCTGTCTCTCTGTTTGTTTGTGTGCTTGATTATTTGTTTGTCTGTCTCTCTGTTTGTTTGTGTGCTTGATTATTTGTTTGTCTGTCTCACTGTTTGTTTGTGCTTGATTCTGTTTTGTGTGCTTGATTATTTGTCTGTCTGTCTGTTTGTTTGTTTGTTTGCTTGATTATTTGTCTGTCTGTCTGTCTGTTTGTTTGTTTGCTTGATTATTTGTCTGTCTGTCTCTCTGTTTGTTTGTGTGCTTGTTTATTTGTTTGTCTGTCTCTCTGTTTGTCTGTGTGCTTGATTATTTGTCTGTCTGTCGCTCTGTTTGTTTGTGTGCTTGATTCTGTTTGTTTGTGTGCTTGATTATTTGTTTGTCTGTCTCTCTGTTTGTTTGTGTGCTTGATTCTGTTTGTTTGTGTGCTTGATTATTTGTTTGTCTGTCTCTCTGTTTGTTTGTGTGCTTGATTCTGTTTGTTTGTGTGCTTGATTATTTGTCTGTCTGTCTGTCTGTCTGTTTGTTTGTGTGCTTGATTATTTGTTTGTCTGTCTCTCTGTTTGTTTGTGTGCTTGATTCTGTTTGTTTGTGTGCTTGATTATTTGTCTATCTGTCTATCTGTTTGCTTGTTTTATGGTTGTCTGACAGTCTGTTTGTTTGTTTGTTTGTTTGAAAATGAATCATTATTTTCTGTTGCTTCTTTATCACTTTTCAGGTTCACTGCCTGTGACTCAAAATGCTATTGCCTCACCACTTTGCAATAAATACTTGACAGAAAACCATGTTCTAAAAAGCTTCACTAAGATGTTCACTTACAGGCCAAATCTGTTCATTAGGTGTCCCCAAGGTTCTGAGTACACAGCACAGCTGTTCTATGTCATTTTCTCCCTAGTGAATGTAAAATTACCAAATTAAAAAGCATTGGCATATATATGCAATATCTATTATGGTTTACCTACAATGATTCAAAATTTGTAATAAGCAGTGATACCATCATTTGCATCTACCGATTAAAAAAATGAAAATGAAATAAAAAAAAAATATCAAAATAATATTGGATTGCACTGCGAAAAAAAATTTAATATTCCATATTGATAATATATATTCCATCATATTTTTTTTTTTTGGACGTTTCTATATACTTACCGGGAAAAGAGGTGAGTTATTAAGCAATTCTCCAAAGATACACCCTACAGCCCTATAGAAATATTAAATAATAACTTAGAAAAAAATTAGCATACTTTTTCAAATAAGTTTAAGAAATGTTTCAAAGATCAGGTTGTGTGGAGATCAAACTTACTAATTGGATAAACAAGCTTCTGGACCATTTTTAAAATACATAGTACAACTATCTAAATATGTTTATTTTGCTACCCAGGTTGCACAAAATTCATTTCACACCATATATATCAGGCGTACACTCTGTTACATGGTATTATTTTTCTCTGTTGAGGATTGCAAGCACCATTTACCATTTGGCTGATTTTGTAAAAATGTGGGATGCCCCGTGTACAATTGTAAGTTCTCTTGATAATAATAATATTTTGCTACCCAGGTTGCACAAAATTCATTTCACACCATATATATCAGGCATACACTCTGTTACATGGTATTATTTTTCTCTGTTGAGGATTGCAAGCACCATTTACCATTTGGCTGATTTTGTAAAAATGTGGGATGCCCCGTGTACAATTGTAAGTTCTCTTCATAATACGTAATAAATGCATACCAAAGATCAACTCCTTCATCATACTTTCTTGCACCATAAAGAAGCTCTGGTGCCCTGTACCATCTGTGGAAAAACATATTGAATAAGTTATTCCTAATTTATCAAATTATTTGTTAAATTTGGATGCATGTGTACTAATAACATTATGTCCTTGATCATGAGGTGGTATCCTCAGATAAAAAACTTTTTAAAGTGTTTTAAAAAAATGTTCTCTGTGTGCCTGATTTTCTTGGACTATACGACATACTTAAAGCTGGACATTTATAAACGATTTTAATCTTAATGTTGTACTTGAAGCATTATTTAAATACTTAATATATGGACCCCAAATGTGTTCATAATAAATAACAATATAAATTTTGCTTTGCTTTTGATTATTGTAATGCATAGAATTGATGAAGCAATAGGTGGACATACAGTGACATAGTTTGTTAAGGTTTTGCCAACCAACCATTGTTTTTAGAACAGAGGAAATTAAGAAAATATATTGTGAATAAAAATGGTTGGCAAATTTGCATCGCAATACCAACACTTGTAAATACTACACTTACATATATATGTTATCAAATCATGCTAGTGCATGTACTTTGTTTCGTTTGGGCAATGCAAGTATGTACCTGGTGATTCTGCTTACCTTGTTGCCACTTGGTGACTGTATAATCTGTCTCCATCATTAGAAAACACTCTAGCAAGACCAAAGTCAGCTATTTTTAGATGTCCAGTTGAGCTTATCAGAAGATTGGCTGGTTTCAAATCCTATTTTATTTAATATACAATACATCAGACCAGGTTTCAGCTTTTCAGGCTATTTCTACAGGTTTTTTTGTGGGTCTGAGTCTCCCAAATAGACCTTTTCACAGTTCTGTTCAGTGACCACAATTGATAGTTCCAAGTCAAGGTTGGCGTTGCTGCACAAGATACATTTTAGTTTTGCTGTGAGCAGCAACTTAGAACCTCAACTTGGAGCTATTATTTGTGGTCACTGAACGGAACTGTGAAAAGGACTATTGGATTCCCAATTAAAAATATGGAAATTTTTGGGGAAAAAAATTCCCTTTATTGGGAAAAGTTGGAAAATTCTTCATCCCAATATTTTGGAAAATATTCATGAATTTATAAATATTTTATTTCTTGAATCCAAATCCATTTTTCCCTAATGTTGGGTATATGTTTTCAAATTAATTCACAGTTGTGATCCAATGGAAAAAATGTTGACTCATAGACAACCATTTCCCAATATTGGGTTTCCAGTTGGAATTTCTGGACCCAAACATGGGATTGGTAGCACTTTTCCAATGTGAGGAATTCCCAGTGAAATAAACCCAGTGTTAACCCATTCAAGTAATCACACTTGCGTCAGGCTATAAATGAGATGTTAAGTGGTTGAATAAAGGAGAGATCACTCACCCTGTGCATGATGCCCCTGTTATGACAATATGCCACACCTTTTAACAGCATCAGCAAATAGCTTTTCATTTGAGCCTGTATATAACATAGAAACTTGTAAGGTTACAACAATAACTATAATGTCCATGATCTCTAATGTGCTATAAATTATTGCTATGTCAAAGTACAGACTCAGTGTCTTGATTAGATTCATTCATGATTATGGTAATTAAAGTTATATATTTTATCTATAAATTATTCATTTCTAATACCAGTACACCATATTAATAATTATAATTATAATTATTGATAATCTTGATTAACTATACATATATTGTTATATATTACAGGTAGGTTTTTTCTCCCTTCTGGAAGGAAATTTTATCTTTTATCTGCACTCTGTTACATTGTCTTGAGTTCATAAAATTAATGTACCTCTGTTAAAGGTTTTGCAGAGTTGCGCAGCACTTCTGATAGATCAGACCACATGTACTCAAACACAAGAACAAACCCAGTTCCATGAGGAAAAACATCAATCAGTTTCACGACCTTCAAGAAATTGATAATGTTAGTGGGTGTCATCAAATGATTAATATGTTATTTATGTAGGACTCAAGCTCCATTGGTCGAGGTACTGCTGAGATTGTTTGATATACTGCTCTCTCCTTAAACATTAGGTTATTTTAATAACCAATGAGTTCTCCCTTCAAAAAAAGTCAACATACATGAACAAGCATTTTAGCAGGGAGGTGTTTAATGCATGGGACTTCAGGTTTTGTTTGCCAACCTTTTGATCATTTTTTTATTTGATCTACATTAATATTATTTACTATTTAATCATAGTTTATTTAATTATAAGAATTGATAGAGATCATATATACTACTGTTTGTAAAGTTCTCTTGAGCTTTCATCAAGCACCAACATCATACATACAGTGACATTTTTAGGCATACAATTCTCTTCCTCTCCTACCTCCAGACAGTTATAAAAATAGTAAAACTGTGAATGGTGGATTAGGAACTTACATAAGGATTCTCTTCATTTTCTTGTAATGATTTGATTTCTCTATAAAATAAAAAATAAACACTGTCTCTTAAAAACATTAAAATTCTGTAAATTTATGTTCAATGATCACTTTTAGTTCTCTATGATACTACAGTGTTCACATTGATAAACCCATGAAACAGAGATTACTCAGTATTACTAATAAACAATAACAAACAAAGGATTTAGTCATGACTTAGTACTATTTAGTACAAATTATTGTTCAGGTAATCTTTCATGTACAAAGCATCAACATACATCAAGACTTCGAATACCTTAAGGCTGTATTGGGAATCCCATCTTCTAATCTTCTTAAAGGAACTTTTTTAAGAGCAACAACTTCCCCACTCTGAAACAAAACAGCCCATATATATAACTTTATATGTAGACTAAGCAACAAAACAAAACATTTTAAATCCACAGAAAGCGAATTGATGTTACCTCTATGTGCTTAGCTTTGAATACAATACCATGGGCACCTTCTCCTATCCTTCCAAGTATTGTATATTGGCCGTATTGCTCCGTACTCCCCATAGTTACACGTTAGCAACGGTCTTCAACAATCAAACCATTCTTGTCATCTTCAACATCGTACAAACAAATTCACTTTACAGTATCAAAATACCAATTTCTCGGTTTGTTTAAAGAATAAATTCAGTAATTAATAATATATCTCCTTGTTTATATAGGACAGAAGTGCATCGGATAGCTTCGAATAACTTAAATTTGAAGAAATTTTCGGAACTGTGATCAAAACAGCTGAAACCTTTCCGCCATTTTGTTTTGATTCTGAAGGGAGACTGGGAATGAACATGTCTTGACTGATACAGGAATCCCGTAGCTTACAAGAAAAAGCGCGCGAAAGCGAAAAATACTCGTAAAATATGTAAATATTTTCATTTTCATGAGTTTTGCTCTTTCAAATGTGTAATTTTGGGTAGTCACATCTCTCAATCAGTTGAAGATACAGTTAAAATATATCGATGATTTTTTATTTGATCTTTTTTAGCTTTTTTTAGCATTATACTTTCAATTTTTATGTATATTTTTCTTTTTGCTTCTTTCATTCGAGTTTTTTTATTTGCTGCATGGTTTATATACTATATTTATTCTCTATTTCTTCATTTGTATTTCTATTTTAAAACTTTTGTACTTTTAATAATTTGGAACATATTTTAGGTCTTCTAGAAAATTCTCGAAATAAATTGAAACATTCCAGCATGCAGCTCATTAGACTTTCGCGCCTTTCACAACAACAAATCTCCGCCTTTACAATTTATTTCAACCAATGAGATAGCGTACTCAAATCTCCTCCCACATCTACTCTGCTCTTATTGGCTAGTATTTGTTTGATTGACATGTGTCAGTCAACTCTGGCAAGTTGGTACCCCAATGCTCTAAGGTTTCAGCCATAATGTGTAAAGCCTGATCATGGTAAGTTCAGTTTGTCAAATTTGTACTCATTTTTTTCTTAAATTTTATTCCCATATTAGCTTCAAAATTCCCAAAATATGTTCTTAGGATTCTACTATATACAGAGAATATTTATTTTAAAGTTTTTCTGCAAAATTCCAATTCAAAAAATGTACAGTACAAGAAGTTTGTTTTACACGTGGTTTTGCAAATTTTGTGAAGTTTTACTTGAATTTGATAAACTTAAATACAAACAAAATAACTTCTTAAATTGTAGCTGAAATGTTTAAGGAGCATTTTGAATGTTTTAGAATTCAGTTTTAAAATGATTTTTAAGTTTCAAATTCAAAACTGCGCATTGTGCAGTTTCATTCATTTGCAAAGTGTTCAAAGTTTTGTTTATAACTTCAACGGGATGTTGTTTGTGAATGAAAGAGTATTTCATTCCTTTGGTTTTAAAATTACAAGTCTTAGCTTATAATTTTAACTATTTTTGGCGTTCAATAAGTTGACTTGCCTTTTTTGTAGCTTCAGTTACGTTGAATATTTGGTGCCGCCTTTGAGCATTCTGATAAATATTTGCATGGTTTTGAAAATGTATACAAAAAAAAGTTATTTATATCGTTTGTTTTGAATATTACAGGTCATAGTTCTAAGTTTTTATTTTCAATATGTAGACTTGAATTTTTGGTGCGCGCCTTTCAGCATTCCCATTTGCTTCAACGTAAAACCTGGTTTTTTAAAAACTTATTTAAAACTTTTAAAACTTATTGTTTTATTGTTATTATCATTATGAATTTATTTTTTGCGCTTTAAAGGAGTTCCATAATCAGTTATCTAAAATTATATATTTTTTTGTTCTTCCAGGATCAAGGACAGATGAAGACTACTATAGTGAAGGTTTATTTGTTTAACAACAGTCCTCGAGGAAGAAAAATATTTCCGTCATTTTTCCTACATTATTTGGCAATGCGCGCAAATTCCTCGAGGAGTGGTTGTACATATTGTGCTTTTTCAACTCCTAATTCAAATAGGAGTGACATCCCGGTTAAAGTAGAAAAAATGGATTCTTTTGCTTGTGATGAACTAAATTCTTAACTTAGTTATTGTTATTATTATTGTTATTATTATTATTATTATTATTATTATTATTATTATTATTATTGATTAATTGTTGTGTTATGTTATTTGTGCCTGTTACGGACTCGCTCGAGGCGTGCTCGATAAGTATGCCCCGTGGAAGTCTGTTGTATTTGTGTTGTTCCTCTTGTTCCATGCACGAATTTATTATGATTGCGCGCTGCGTATTTCACTTCGTAGTCACAAGCCAAAAGAATTCATTTAACCAAATTCTCAGCTAGGTTAGGATGGTCTCCGTGCGTCAACGTACGGGCCTAGGGATGTTTACTATATAATAAAGCTACCACTTTAGCGTAGGGTTAGCTTTTTCTATGTTTATTGGTCATTTTCGGAGACCAAAAGAATTAGGGCAGTTTAGGGCTCTTAGGTCTACGAGATACCAACGCGGGATTATAACAGATGAAGAAGAAGACACTTGTCCTGGCTTTACGACGATTTATTTATTTTCTTGTTGTGTGAATTTACTGTGTCCTTAGGCTTAGAATATGGCCATTATTTTACGCGGTGCTGGTCAGTTTGCATACATAGTTACGCACTCAGTAGATAACAGGGGCCCCCTAGGAGCTAGTTTTCGCCGGTCTTAGGTCTTTCTAGGTTAGCGCTGACCAGTATTGCACCAATAACATTGTGTGCATTAAAACCAAGATGTGATCGCAGGTCGGTGATTTCCCACTTGCACGAAGCTATCATGATTGTTTGTATGGTTTACAGAATATATACATCATCCAAAACAATACTCTATTTGCAAGTATGTTCCCTACCCCTCCCTCTTGTTTCCAGTGTTCACATCTTGGTAGTGCGTATCGATGATAGTGGCCTATTCTAGGTTAGCTGAATCCAAATTTAGCATATGTAAACATTATTTTGGTCCGGACTTAGACTAGTTATACTAACACTGAATACCTTGTAAATGCTGTGAGTATGTCCTAATGTGACTGCCATGGCATTTAAACTTTTCTCCCAGCATGCAGGTCTTCCAAGAACAACCAAACTCGGTTGAAACGACGAGCTTCAAGCCGCATCCAAGTAGTATATAAAAGTGGTAGCTTTAGCTTCGGTTTTCAACAAATTATTATTCATATTTCATGTTAATTTATTTATTATGCATGTTTTATATGTTATATTCAATATAACATATAAAATTAATTATTAATGTATAATGTTAGAAATGTTGTTGACTGTGATGTTGCATTGATTGATCATGATGAGTTGGATGCTTCTTAATTTAGGTTTTTCAACGTTGTTTTTTGTTAACCTTTTTTTTGTTCAAGTTAGGGCTAGGCATGTGTTTCCGGCACTGGTTCAATCAATGGAACCTTCTAGTTCGTTTCTGCAAATCAAGCTCGATGCGTATTTCATGCGCCGCGCGCGAACAACCAATGATTTCACCGAATGGTTTATACATTTGATGCAAAGTGAAATCGTTAATTAATGTTTTTTTGTTTCCGGTAATGTGCGTGAATGCGTGTGCAACATAGATAATTAAGTAATGTTTATTATATTTACCAATAATTTATTATCGTGCATTTTTCTATATATATATATGTGTGATTAATATGCTCATGTGCTTCCGATAAAGTGCGTGAGCGAGTGTGCATCGTGATCAATGTAGTTACATATATTCATTTTGTAATATATAATTTATTTGTACAATATATAAGTCCTTTGTGATCGTTTTCTTCAAACAACGTTTTCTAGTATTTAATCGCGTTTTCTTTCACTATATATGTTTAATTTTTACGTATTATTCCTCTCACTGGCTCGTTTAGGCTATCTATCTAGGATCGCCTTATATATGACTCAGTGCATATACTGTCAATAAATGTTCTAAACAATACATATACCAGCTGTCATCAGCCTTTTCGCGCGCACTGTTCATCCACTATAATTTCATTGAAGTTACATTGACATAAAGCCTATTTACACTGCAGAAATATTTTAGAATAGCTCGAATAATGCCGATAAATAAAAAAGTTTTTATATTCATTCTGTTTTTACACTCAACATTGCATAATTAATAAGCAGAAGAGTTTTCGCAAATCGCATGCTATAAACGTTTAATTACAAGGATGCGTTTTCAATTTTCATTGATTGTCTATTATTGTGCGCGCATATATATTGATTTCATTCGAGCTGTTCTAGAACAGAGATGTTGTGTAAATTGGGACTATGAGAGTGTTCTAACTTTTTTCTTTCTTTTTCTTTTTCAGGTGGTAAAAATGGCCATCGTGTAATCTTATTACATGCGGCCAGGTCTTTCCTGGATTCTATAAGTCTTTGACTTTATTCATTTTACAAGAATAGCTTTCTTTGAAATGTTCTCTATCGTTTACTGTAATGTTGAATCGGAAAACATTTCATGTATATATGATATTGCATGATAACAACTATATAGTTCTTCAAACATAATTTCACAATTTATTCTGTAGACGTAGATTTTTTAGCTCTTTGTTGACATTGCGGTTTTTTTATCTTCAGATGTTTGCTACATAACATAAGGATTATCAGGCTAAGTTGTCGACTTCATCTTTCATTTTTCCATTTGTTTTCCATTTCAGTAAATTCATGTTATATTCATTATTCAATTATAGCTATAATAAAATTAAAATAATATCAATGATATCAAATTAACAATGATTTGAATATATATTGACAATGAAATCCTTCAATTGTCTTTGTGAAACCTTTGAAAAGGAAACGTATGATGAATTGATATTATTATTCTGCACTAGTTTTATAGTTGGATAAAAAGTGTAATGACAAACTTAAATTACAAAGACGTTACATGATTGAGATATGTACAATAGTTATATAGTGATAAATAAAAATAAATAAATATGTATAACAATCTAAATCCTCAACTAAAAAATACCTATTTTTTTATCTTCAGATGATTTTCAACGAATTGCATCAGGTCGCCATGCAGGACTTATACCAGGCTGAGTTGTCGCCTATATTATTTACTGTGAACTGTTAAATCTATTTGCTTGCTATGTCGCTTAATTAGTTCAGGCGTGGCACTGAATTTAGATTTCGTTTAAAGAACGTTGAATTATGTTTGCATATAACATGACTACAAACTTCGAAAACGGGAGAAATTTGAATGCTTCATATATATATGTTTGATGCAGTGTTATTGAATTTATCACAAATTAATGAAGGATCGAAGAAAACGACATCGTGTTTGGAAACTAAGTATTGGTTCTGCAATGCATCAGTATGTTGACAATTTTGGTTGATCTGTTTATTTATTTCACAGGTTCATTGTTATCAGTTGCTACTAGACCAGTAGAATGCGACGTCGTAACTTGGCAGGATGCGTAAAAGTGGAACTCGTCAACACATCATGACTAAGTTTAACGTTTTATATTTTATTTTATGTACCTATATAGAGAACCAAACATTTATGCACTCGTGTTTAAAGCCGGAAAGTGAGAATTGAACTGGTTACCAATAAGGAATAACCAAGTGAAAATAGAAATGAATGGAAACTTGATGAAAGTTTAATGAAAATTGATGAAATCTTAAAATCTTCATCCATTGAAAACTGTTTGGCAATGCATCTCTTTATACTAATTATTACTGATAAGTATATTTTTGCCATCTTTAGTTTCAAGATTCGTTTCATCTGACATACCTTCAGTCTGTCACCGTTGCCCTTGGTTACACATGTTCGCTTTCCTTGAATCCTCTGACCACCTACACGTACAAGTACCTTTGGCCACCATACAGACAAGTACCAGACAGTATGGACTAATACCGCTGTATTTCCCATTCTAAAGTTCAATGAAGATTGGTATGAATTAAAAGTTAAAGGGTTGGTATATTTAAATTCAATATTTGTTCCACAGAACTTCCCCCCGAGGAGACGTCATTTCGGGGTTGAATGGTATAGGGTATGCTTGTCTTGACTGTTCCAAAACAACCCTAAAACAGAGTTAATATTATCCCCTCTATTAACTATTAATAGAGGATATTATTATAATGAAAATAAAATAAAACTTTTTTTGACACAAGAAGTTACCGTAAAGCTGTGTAACCTTAGTGATGATATCTTCACATAATATTGGTATTTCATTGACAATTGTAAAATAGGATAATTTAATACAATAATAATGATAATCGATGTGCATTGCCATATTACTGACTTGCTTCGTTTATTGTCATTTCTCTTGCATCTTTTAGGTTTCAAGCCTCGATAATGCCATGGTAGACCGCTCCACTGTTGAAGATGAAGCTGAACACAAGCAGTCAGACATGGAGTTGTTCTTTATTTAAAATTAAATATGATATTAGATGTAATGAAGATATCTTAGAAATAAAGTGAATGTACAGCATAGAACAACTAGAACTACATTAGCTTGGGTGTAGTAGCTTAACGTGCGAATTCTTATTCTCGTTTCTTTTGGATGCGCAATTGCATGCAGCGTATACGCAAGGATAACGGTTTATATTACGCGTACGTTAATCAATTAACATATTAACATTTACCAATACGTACGCGTAATATCAATTGAAGTTCTTGCGCAGGAGGGTAACGCGGGTTTATGTTACGCGTGCGTCAATCACTAACCCTAACCGTAACACTAACTTTGACGCATGCGCAATTCCAATCAACGGAGTGGTGAGATTTGTTTGCGTAAAAGCAGCTCAATATTTGCCGGCTTTTTGTTGTTCATGTTTTGCTGTATATTCGCAGAGTAATTAAGCATTTATTTAAGGGAGCTCTCTTTATGTGTAAAAATATATATTTAAGTTTACTATGAATTTACTGTAGAACAATAAATGACATGTATACTTCGTGTTGTATCTAGTGTGCAATAAAATCAAATGTTTCTCTGTAATAAATTTCTTTGTGTGAGACTCTTTTCTTGTGTAAAAAAATAAACTGGTTTTCTTTGGCAATCTTGCTCCTGTCTGTTAAGCTACGGTAATACGAGCAACAAATTCGTCCAACTTGTGTCGCAACATCGCTGCAAAACAAGTTGGAAAGCGATGTTGCTCGTTTTTCCACCCGCTTACCAACTCGTCTCGCGTCAAAATGGCTTGTTGCAAGTTGAAACAGTTTGTTGCAGAAAGTAGAAGATCTTTTTGCAACAAAACTTGTAGATGTTGCTCGTATTACTACATCAACCCAACTTGTCTCGCAGCAAAATGACGTCAAGCGCGCCGCCATGTTTGTTTACTCGCTGTATTAACCAATCGGAATTCAACTCGACTCGCAACAAGCCATTTTGACGCGAGACAAGTTGGTACGCGGGTGGAAAAACAAGCAACATCGCTTTCCAACTTGTTTTGCAGCAATGTTGCGCGACAAGTTGGACGATTTTGTTGCTCGTATTACCGTAGCTTTATATTCCCTTGTTATACTTGGTTTCCCTGCATATACTAAGAGATTGCCACAGGAAATGAGGTCCAAATCTTACTGCAAGTCGGTGTCATGTGAAATTGGGCTACCGGTGCTGATAACGTTATAACCACAGGTATCCCAATTTTCCTGTTATGCCACCTTAATGTCGTAACCAAAGGAAGACCATGTTTTACTTCTGTCATATCGAGCAGTTATAAATTAAAAGTGACACGGAAAAACATGGGCTTTTACTGGACATCGGTGCTAGCATAGCACAGCCAACTTTGCCAGTGTAAATATACAAGTGATTATAGAAAATCAATCGTGCGCTGTGATTGGTCGAGAAATTCACACTATTTCTAGATAATAACCTACGTTTCGTGGGTGTTATTAAAAAAAAATGAAATTAATTAACAGTTTTCCTCAAAGGCTGGTTATTTTTTCCTTTTGTTGAAATAATCACTTTTGTATTTATACTAAAACAATTATCCACCTCGGACTCGGTGAATATCAGCGAATAATAACCTCTCTATTCACTTTGCCTAAGGCGAATAATGTGTCGAGTAAGCAAAAACGTGCAGCAAAAAATAAAACTAGTAAAAACAGCGGGTTTCCTGTGCTATTAACATGTTTTTCATTTTGGGCTTCCTGTGGCACAACATGTAGCCAAAGGAAGCCAAACAAAAACATAATGAAGAGCAGGTTCTTAATTATCAATCAGTGTTCTGTTGTGTACAATTGATTCATATTGAGGAGCTTCATGTTGATGTTATTGATCAAATCGAGTGTGGGATCCAAACACCAAGAAATGGACGACGGCACAAGCCTGTTAGTTGATGCTTTCATCCATTTCAAGGAGATTTTGATCTGACTTCTCAGTCGCATTAAAAATTCTGAATCTTCTGAAAAATATGACAAATTTATACAGTGGCTTGATCAGTGTTTGATCGAAGACCTATGCATGTGACTGAAATGCCAAGTAATTGGTCCCTGACATAATGAATTATTAATGAGTTTGAGAAATCATGTTCAATTAGGGGCGACATTTGATTAGGGGGGGGGGGGGGGGGATATTTCTTGCACGGAACAAATCTTCCAGCCCCCCCTCAAATATGAAATGGATCGCGCCCCTTAGGCCAACGTCCACCACAGACAAAATTAAGCAAACACAGAAATAAATAGTAAACTATGCATTAGAGTGCAATCAAAATAACCGTGAAACAAGTAGTACTAAATAGTGCTAATTAAACAATTGAAAACAATAGAATTAGCATGAAATATCACTATTTAGTACTAATTATGTTGCACGCATTTAATGTTTGTACTCTATAGTGACAAATAGCTGTGCAATATAACTGAAAAACACAATCTCAATTTATTTTATTGCTATAAACGTGCATTTTACAAAGATTTGTCAGGTTGTGTTCAACAAAGCATGAACATTGTCTTTTACAAATACAATTATTTCAAAAAGGTTGTCAACCGCATTAGAAAGGAATTAAGGGCATAAATAAAACCGTGTTTAGATTGCTTTAGATTTTGGCAAGGTCAAACCACAGGCAGCCCAATCTCTTGTATGCGTTGAATTTTTGTTTTAAATAAAATTTGACTAACCTTTGTTAGTAGTTGTTGTGGTGTATTTAGAACCTTTCTGGATGGTATTTAGCTGGTTATAAACTATATTTTTATTTTCTCCCCCACCAGTAATATATTAAAAAAATAATGAAAAACAATTCACTGCATACAAGAGATTTGCTTGAGCTGCCTGTGGTCAAACATCATCAAATGTTTTCAGAGCTATTATAAAGAATTCATTTGATTTTTTTAATTTTTGTTTGTTTGACAACCTTTTTGCAAAAGAGGTAAAAAAAGTCACTTTTTCATTTTTGAATGCAACAATACTGTTGGGTTTCCTGTGCTGCAAATGGATGTATAACAGAAAAACAAACTAGGAAACCCAATCACGACAGGTTTTGAATTAAAGCTCAACTCTTTAAGGGAACAAGAACTAGTTTTACATTGTTTTATTTAACATGCCAGAATGTCTCTGTGGCATTTTTACCAAATGCGGCAAAGAATTGTTTCCTAAAAACCCGATGTTAGAATTATTGTCCATCTATGCCCCTTTTCTGCTTTAGCAAAGCTGAAAAACTTTGACTATTCAGGCCTCCATAAGTCTCAGCTATGTGAGGACATCTAATTTTTGAAACCAAGATGGAGAGCCTTTCTGACAGTACCAACGCCAGGCCAAAGTCCCCTGCAAGAAGGAATAAAACGTGTGACCATCACCAATATCATATTTATTATTATCATCATATTATAGTCATCATGATCATCAACATTATAGTTATCATCATCATAATTATAGTTATCATGATCATAATTATAGTCATCATCATCATCATCATAATTATAGTCATCATCATAATTATAGTCATCATGATCATCATCATAATTAGTCATCATCATAATTATAGCGACATCATCATCATCATAATTATAGTCATTATGATAATCATCATAATGATTATAGTCATCATCATATTTAATATCAAAATTATCACCATCACTACCACCATCATTATCATCATCAACATCATTATCATCATGTCTCTCTTTTAACTATTGAAATCATCACCAAACTACCTTTATTATTAATGATACATTTACCATAATCATCTCATCATAGCTAAATTATCATCATGACTGTGATCATAGTCCCTTTGGAAAGGTCTAAAGCTGTGCTTTGTATTAAAGTAAGGTTGCAATGATAGTTAAAGCTGTGCCTTTGCATTAAAGTGAGCTTCAATGATAGTTAAAGCTGTGCCTTTGCATTAAAGTGAGCTTGCAATGATAGTTAAAGCTGTGCCTTTGTATTAAAGCGAGACTAAAAGTGAGCTTGCAATAATAGAGGCATTTTTACTAGACTTTAGAGAGATAACAAATGATGAGAAATGCTACACAAGAAAAAATTTAATTTTGTCATTCGTCATCTCACAACAGCAACCAGAAAAAGGTTACCACAGGAAGCCCAATAATGGATTTTATCAACACAGGAAGACCACACGATTTTCATCAATCATGCATGCGGATGATCACTAAAACACCATTTATTATTTCATCTATTTGCATTATAGATTGATTAGGGGGTCCCTTTTCACCTTTGACAAATATCCATGTCTCTATCATTGCTCACCATTTGTTTTGCTTCAAGGCAAAGGCATGCTACATTATTCAGTGTTACTTACTTGATCAGGCCATTCCAATACACTTCAGGTAAAATGTCTCTTTTCATATAGTACATAGAGGTTCTTTCCTGAAATGAGACAAAATGGATTTACTATTAATCTTAAACCAACAACCAACAAAATCCTCAACTGAAGATAGTTAAATACATTTTTATGGAAAATATGTACTGTTAAGACAAAATGGCTTTTACATGTACACTGTCTTGCATAATCTAATGGAGATTGATATTCATATCATAAAGAACCATCCACTCGTGAGTACGAGTACTCATTCTGACTCGCTGCTCGCGATTCACTCGTTCTTAATGAGGCTCGTTTATCGCTACACTCGTTACTCGCCACTCGCGAGTGAGAAAACTTCTAAAAATTACCTCAAAAATTCTAAAAATTACCTCAAAAAGTCATTTAGCACCTTTTCATTCTTACCCCTTCAATTATGTTCGGTACATGAATTTTCTAAAACTGTTTGGCCCGTGATTGTTTAGAATAATCAAAATTACTTTTGGGGTCAACATTTATTACAGTATGTCTGATCGATGATCGAAACATTAGCGCTGTTGTTGTGAATGCATGTGACTGTATATTTTCAGCCAAAATATATAATTATAATCATAATATTCACTTAGATAGTCCAGGAACAGTTTTCGAAATGATATACATTTTTTTGTATGTTTACTTTAACCAATGACAATTAATGGTTCTAGTAACATTTTCTTTGTTTTTATGGTCTTTACCTTGCTCTGGTCAAATGGGAAGGTTTCAAGAGGTTCTCCATTAAAATCAAACTCTGCCAGGATCAGTTTTCCATAACCAGTTACCAAAGGACATGATGTGTAACCATCATACTAAAAAAAAACAATTTAATAAATTAAAAATAAGATCACTTTTTTAATGTCTCTGTCAATGTATTTAGTATTGCAGAGTACAGACACAAGTGCCCTACTAAATTTGTGAGACTCAGACTCACTACCTCTACATTATATTTTGGCACACAACTCTGCTCACACATTCATTTTTGCGGAGGGAGGAAAAACGGATAACTCAGAGAGAAACTCTTGTGGCATAGGAGAGAAGTCTGAACACATAAACAAACTCAACTCACATATAATCCATGCCCGAGCCGGGACTCAAACCTGGATCACAGCGATGAGAGGAAACCAGTGAGAGGTATGCAGTACACCACTATGCCACCCATAAGTTATTTTCATTGACTAATAATTCTTTGGACAACCATTTTGTATTAGCTGTACATACCTGTCCTGTCATGGGCTTTCCATCCAACAGTGCAAACAAGTTAGTTTTCAAAACACCAGACTGACCAGCTACAGCTGCAGCTGTCTTGCCATTGGGAGAATTAGTACAGTCACCAATACCAAAGATGTTACTGTACTTCTTGTGTTGCATGGTGATTTTATTTACATCAACATATCCGTTAGCATCTGATATGGGACTTCCTCTCAGGCACTCTGGTGCACTCATTGGCGGTGTAACATGTAAGAAGTCATACTATAACACAACAATAACAATTACAAAACTAATTTTCTTTGTTCTTTAAAGACTAATAGTTGTTGGGAGGCAAAAACATTCCTACGTCAATAAGGAAGTGACAAACCTTAAATGTTCTGTATTCTTTGCTTGCTTCGGTGTTTAGTATTTCAAAGACGGCCTCTTTTGTGTCTGCTTTAACTTCCACTAGGTTATGAAAATAGTTCAGATTGATTCCACGTTCTTGGATAATCTTCAGAAGAGACTTGGCATATTTCTCAACGCCAAATATTCTTCCAAGGGCAGTATTAAACATGACATTGGTCTCACTTCTGACACCATTCTGTAAAATAAGAAATAATATTATCTATTAAAAGACACATGCCCATGGTGTTAAAGACGCATGAGAGAAAATATAGAGAACAATTAACAAGCGTAAACCTCGGTCAAACGGCAATGATAGTTCATGATAGTTGATGATAGTTCCAACTATCATGTGTGTTTGACCACCAACTATCATGCACTATCATTGACTATCATGGACTATCATAGAGTTTGAACATGTTCAAATTTCACATGATAGTCGATGATAGTTTTTGCCGTTTGACTGCGTGTACAGGATAGTTGATGATAGTTGAGACGCCTTCAACTATCATCAACGATCATAGTCGTTTGACCCCCGCTTAAGAGTGGCACAAGGCGAAACCAGTGTGACTCTAGCTTGTTAAGATATGGTATATCTTAGTCATTGACCCAAAGGTCATGCATTAATGTATCATCTTAGCATTAAACACTATGGCGATAACATCATACCAAAGCACATACGTGTACCTTTCTTATGACTTCCTCTGTTATGTACATAATCTTTTGTGGTGCTCCAAGACATTTAATGGGAGTGTTTGGCAAGGTAAAGATTGCATTTCCACCCCTAAAGTCTTGTATGTTTTTCCATGTATCCATAACAGTATCAACTGAATAATTGGAGCAAACACCTGGTGTGTGCAGTGCTTCTGGAAGGCCTTTAACCTTTAAATAACAAATAAATAATTAAAATCACTTTTTGAAAATCTCAGTCTTATAGCCAGACACAAGTATCCTACTAATTTGGGAAGCTTAGACCTACACTAACTACCCTACATTAAATATCTTTGCATACAATTCTGCTCACATGTTCATTTTGTGGAATGAGAAACAGAAAAAAACTGTGTGGCTTTGAAGAGGACTTAACATAATTATCAAACAAACTCAACTCACATAATTTTATAATCTATGCTCAAGCTGGGTAGGATGCTATAAACCGCTACGCCACCCATGCTACCCAATGAGGGAAAGAAGGTGCAAAGATCAAGGGTTCAACCCTGTTGGGAGGGATATGAACATATCAAGAAGAGACCTAATTTTTTAAAGTTTGTGGGGCACAATACATGGACAACAATGTCAAAAATCTTGAGCTATAATTTACATGCCTTGATCGAGACGCCAGTACTTACCATATCAAACCGTAGTTGGAGACCTGTTGCAACAACCAAAAACTCATATTTGAGCTGAAACAAGAAAAATAGAATTATTAATATTATAGAAAGGGTTTTTTTTACATAGAGGAGCAACCAGGGTTATTTAGGAGTTGATAAGAAATAATAAAATTAATTGATAAGATAAGAACTCAAACAACTATATGATGCCCTTCAAGTTATATATAGCAGCCACCCCCCTCCCTCTTGAAATTGTTCTGAATCAGCCACTGGAGTTGCCAATTGACAAGTAACATTGGTTATAAACATTATCTATAACAAACGTTGTGATTACGCAGTATACTGACCTCTGTTCCATCTGCACAGACAACAAGGTTCTCATCTGGTTTAAACTCTATTGCCTTTGTCTTGTACCATGTTGCATTTGGGGGCATGACATTAACAGTTAACTTTCCGGATTCACTTAATGTTTTGATTCCACCCCCAACTAAAGTCCATAGTGGCTGATAGTAATGATACTGAAACCAAAATCATTAAAATATAATTAGTATGAAAGGATAAACTTTATCAACAAGTGTTCATAGCAGTATGTAATATATACTTCTTGGAATTTTTTATTCATCACCCTAGGAGTAGGGCTTCACAAGCCAATTCAGTAGCTCAATTGTCAATGAAAGTTTTGCATATCAATTGGTTTGGGAACCCGTTACTGGAGATCCTCTTTGTGGTTTTTCCCTGCTAACGTAGTGTGGCGAATTTTGTAAATGGCAAAATTCAGTAAAAAGGGTTCCTGGCAATCTTTGACAAAAGTGTTGTCATAAACATGACAAAATCATTTTTGCACTGACAACATAGGGGGCCTATTATAGGTTGGCGGTCTGACGGTTTTTGCCAATTTTAGAGGTTGGTTTTCGGAATTGTTGCAATTATTGTGGCAGGGATTTTTTTGGTTGCGGTTTTTCGAGATTTTTTGCGGCGGTTAACGGAAAAACATGACGAAAAATAGTGGTTTTGCGGTATGACGAACACCTAATATACTGATACTCATAGTAATATTGATAGGGGGGTCATGCACTATTTTTTCATAGCAACGTGGATGGTGGGGGGGGGGGGGGGGGGAGGAGCATAGGGGGGCATATTTTTATTTGTATATTTGAAGAGAAATTTGGTAGTCAATGGGATAAAAGAGCATAGTGCCACCTATTTTTGTCAAAGATTGTAGCAAGGAGCGTTAAATTTACTTGACAAATATGTGCAATTAACTAAACCAATGAAAACCATTTAAAACTGTTTTAATTGGTTTTCATCCATTTAATAGTAAAAGATCAGTTCAGTTCAATGAGCTTGTGCACAAATGTTTAATGAACACAAAGTAAGGATTATAAATCGAACAATGCATATGTGAAGAGAAGATTGCCTTCCCCAGGCTTCAGTAATCGATTTGCGTGGTTTTATCTGAGCAATGTGAACAATCAAACAACGGGAAAGATTAGTTAAAGCTAAACTTCCCATTCAGAATCGAACTGTGGAAGACTCTGCTAGCAGGGAAAACTTCCCAGTATAGTGCAAATGGTTTAAGACTCCCACGATCTAATATATCTTTACGCTATAGTGATCCATCTTTAGCGGGCATTTAACATAAAGTGTATGACGTGGAAAGATAGGTGTTTATTTATACCTCAGATGGCTCGATTACTGCCGTGTGTCCCTTTCCAAACCTTCGACTCAACGATGCAGCAACCGATAGGCCTCCAGCTCCCCCTCCGACCACCACGAATTGGTACGGCTTTTTGGTAAATCTAATAGCACTTGTCGATAAACCACGGCTTTTTGAGGCCAACAAAATCAGCTGTTTACGAGCTAGCATTGTTGCATGAATGCTAACAAAAAGTCAGTCCTCAAGAAAAGAAAATCCTGCTTTAGATATAAAGATCAGTAGAGATATAACAAGTGTTCTCATTGGTTAGTTGGTTCAGAGCACGTTTGGTGGATAATAGGGAGACTATGATTGGTGGGTTTTATGGTGATTGTTTGGAGGTCATACAGAAACGTGTTCTAGGTCACGCTGTGCAGTCCAGCGGGTGCTTCAATCTAAACATATTTTTTTTTGCTGACTAATAACATTTTAATAAAACGTGGTACGTCTCAAAATTGACTTTCTGAGATCCTAATTTAATATTTTCTAGTTTTGCGTTATCTTGTTATGTCAGGAGCCCATTACCCATGTCAATAGTGCATGAGGGCCGGGCCTGATCGATTATACAGTAAAGTGGCGGTATGAAAGAAAATCAAAGGAAAAAGAGGACAACATTTTTGCACAATGATTTTTAAGAGAAAAGAAAAGATGAAAGAAAAAGAGAATAGAAAGGAACGAAAGAAATTTAAAGAAAAGAGGGAAAACATTAATTGAAGAAAAGAAAAGATAGGAAATTTAATTAGGCATGCAGCAAGTGCATGCATGCACCTGAAGGAAAAAGAATGGACAGGAGTGTATTAAAAAGAAAGACAATAACTGAAAGAATATTGATACAAATGACAGTTAAAATCTCAAAAATGAGCATGCAATAGCCGCTTGGAAAGAATATTGGCCTGTTTGAGAATAATGCTGACTGATGGTGCTGTTTTGTTAAAATGCTGTGTCATGGGCACCCTACTAACTTGATAATCAGTGATACGGTCAAACAAGGGGTCAAACATTGTTATAACTAATTATGATAACTGCATGATGATAAAGTACCTACTGTTTTGATTATAAAATAAATAATAATACTGCAAGTAAATATTTCAAATTCGATGTTCATGACCACTTGAATTCATGCAGTTATTGAAACTTTTATTAATTTCCGAAATTAGTTAATTTCGCAATTTCATGATTTCATCACATACCAGCTAGGTTTATCGAAAATAACATAAAATATATTTTCAATTTTTTTAATTATAATTTTGAAAATGAAAATTTAATAATTGACTTTATCAAAGATTTTCATGGGATAGAAATAGATTATGTACGTATGCTAGAATATTAGGTTAACCAAGCAGCTTTTACCTTGGAATTTTGTCCATTTTATCATTATTATTCATCATTATTATCATGATTATCATATAAGAAAAATGGAATTGTAATCAGTTGAAAGTGCAAGAATTTGTTGCATTTCAGATGGAAGTAAAATGACCGGAAGTGAAATTTCAATTTTTGAGTGCACCGCTTTTACACAGGCAGTGCGGGCTCATTGTTGACAAGTGTTCTCGATCAAGTTTCAATCTCGAACCCCGAGCCTTCGTTCCTCTTGGCCAGCCGAGTAACGTAAGACTCTGGGGGACCGGAATTCTATGCTTATGCTGATTGGCCCTTGAAAATACAATGGTCAGACCGGAAACAGACGAAGTAAAAGCTCTGATTGGTCCATCATGTAAACAAATGTACATTCAAAATGTAAATTTTACGATTACATGCAATACGACGTCAACGGTTCTTTAATACTAGATAGAATATTAAATATCGTCGTTTACGAGTCGCGAAGCGAAGAGATATTGTATCGCCACTAAGCGATGATTATCGAGTCGCGAAGAAAATTAGAATACACACAAAATACTTCTTTAAACTATTCTAAACCTTGGCAATCCTCAGACCTCTGGCATCCAGTTATTTACTAAAGGTCAATCGTACTACGAAAGCAAACTAATAACCGTTGGAAAACTATAAATAAATCGACGGTTAAAGCGATCTGAATTGAAGAAGATTTAGACGCGTTTTTATATCATTATAAATCCTGATGGCCGTTAAAAATCTTCCTAAACTTTAAATGTTTCATTAGTGAGGAAAATGTTTATATTTTGGCTTAGAAAATATTTAAAATGCTACTAGGTCAATAATATTTTGAATGTCATTAACGTACTAAGTAACACAGGATGCCCAATCCCACAGATCATTATAATATTAACTAAGCATGCGCAATAGAAACCGGAACTCCAAAATCGGAGCTGAAAATTCCGTTCCCCCAGAGTCTAATGTCGGGCGCCATAAGACCGCTGACAAAAAGCCAGACGTGACGCTGGGCTCGAGATTGATCAAGTTTTCGAAGTCGAATCGAAGTCTTTACTTAAAACCTTTCTTCTCCCTCTCAGCATGGTAAGTATATTCTTTTTTGTTGGTTTGTTTGGATATTTAGATTTAAAAATATCTATTTTACTTGAAATAAATCGTTCTAAGTCTTTTTAAAAGTTGTTTTCTTCTTTCTCACAATATGAATAATCGAATACCCCGGCTATCACTCAGGTATTTTGTGTTTTCGTCTTCATTTTAGGAGCGGTTTTCTGCCTCGGAAATTGATGGTAAGTTTAGAATAATGAGATATTGAACCAAAGAAAGACTTTAAAGCAACTAACGGTTTGACATTGTCGTGATTTCAGCGCTTTTATTAGCTTGTAGTGAGCGTCTTAATTCATTTTAATAGCAATTATGAATATTTTTTTGCATCGATTGTTTTCAATTCCAAATATGGTTTGAAATCGTAATTCTCACGATTCGCTGAATTTCTAAATATATAAAAGAATAATATATATTTTCTGTTATGTAATGAAACCCTCCGCCAGTTTTGATTCTTTGATTTTAACCAGAAAGGTATTTTTTTTATTTATATTTTATATAAATCATAGTTACATTTTATATTATTTTTTAAATATTATATATTACATTATTAGGAGTTGTATATATTTTCTTTATCATCATCATCACATGCCTGTCAAATTTATCATCAACCGTCTATGAACATCATCATTATCATCACAATCATCACAATCATATCTTATACTTAATTATTGATGGTTTGCAATCATGCATTCACAGGAAAATAAAATAACAAAATACATAGAAGCCATGTTGAATGATATAACAAAATATAAATCATTTTTTGTTACATTACTCCAACATGGTGACTATATGATGTCACATGCAAATAAAGAATTTCCTTTGCAGAGTTAAAAGAATGCTTCTCACTTTATGATAGTGATTGTGATGGAATGATTGGACGGAATGAACTGGAGTCAGTAATGAGATCCCTTGGTGAACCAATTACATACTTAGAGTTTGATCAGATGGTCAAGAGATATGGTAAGACTAAATACATCTTTCCAATCAAAACTAAAAAAACTTTTTTTTTAAATTTACTAAGCTTTTAGTTTTGTAATTATATATTTTTGTTATTTTTTCAACACTTAGAATAGACTTGAACAAGAGTTTAAATATAAGCAATTTATTATTGTTATAATTATACAACTTTTTTACTCTTTATTATTGAATCTGCATTTTTCCACCTTCATTCATGGCTGTAAATATCAACTTTTCTACAATTATGTATTTTATTCACAGATCAAAACAAAATAAGATTTCCTGATTTTCTGAAGCTGTATGCAGAACAAAGAGCCCAAAAACACAATCCAGCACTAGAGATTCTTGGTGCATTTGAGGCTTGTGATAAGAAGAAAACCAGGACTATTTCTAGAGCAGAACTCCAACACTTTATGGTAGATACTGGAGAAAAGATGAGCAGACAAGAATGTAATTTTGAAATTCTTTAAGATTAAAAAGATAGTTTTAGTATACAGTGTACTCTCTTGTAAGCAACCACTCTTGGACCAGAAGAAAGCGGTTCCTTTTGGGAGATGGTCACTTAAGACAAGCTTCACACAGGAAGCCCAATTTACAGAGTTGATATGGGAAACAAAATGGGAAATTGAAATAGTGGTCACTTATGGGAGATGGTTGACTACAAGAGTGGTCATTCAGAGGGTCAACTGTAGTTATACAAATAGATAGAAAGTATTCTTCTATCAGTTTGCCACATGCACTTAATTGCTGTTCATTTTAATAATTTCAACTTGCCAAATGAGCTATTGTTTTGACAGCTTTGTTGTTTACTAAGACTCTTTGTACATGTTTACTTACTTAACTTAGAATTTCATATTCATCTCATTTGATTGTTACTGAGTGCCATAAATAATTTGCATGGTAATTTCATAATAAAGAAAGTAAAATTGATTTATTAATTTTTTTTTTCAACCATTAGTTGATGAGATGCTCAGAGCCTGTGGAATGGATCGAAGCCAGACAATCAAATACCATGGTAAGATAGACAAAATAGGCTAATGTGATGCTATGTATGTTTCCACCCAATTCAAATCTTTTGTGAATAAAATTATTTGTCTTATGTACTTTGATTCCATGTGGAAAAATTTTGGAGCAAAAGTTTTTATTCCCAGTCGTGTTTGAATTGGGTGGAAAGGTACTTTGCAATTAATTTTTGTAGTATATACATGTTAGATAAGCTCTTGCATGAAATCCCCCTCCTCAAAAGAAAGTTTTTAAATAGAGAAACTTATAACATGTATTTCAGTACTAGCATTTTTTATTATTTAAAGATTTCATTATATCACTGACATGTTATTATAATATTCAGATTCATTTACTGATTCATTTCTCTATTATTATTCTTACAGATCTTGTTAGAGCTGTTACTCAAGTCAATTAATTAGAAATATAGCAATTAGAAATAATTCACTTTTTATATTATTTGAAGCTAAAAGCATTGTATTTAAATAGTGAACTGCATTCGACAGTAGCCAGTTGTAATACAGCCTAGGAATGACAATTTCTTTGTTAATGTAATTAAATAAACTATACACTATTGTCTACTTTACTCAATGTATATTTAACATAACCTAAGGTGTAAAAATAAAGATCTGTTTAAATTTTGAAGGGTTGTTATATATATCGTACATAATGAATGTACTAGATTACAACTACAAACTTGTGAATATCACATGCACTAAAAAAGTTATGTTGTGTGTTTCAATGCAATGTATCCTACAGGTGTGGTTTATGCCTGAATGCATTCTTAGTAACTAATTAATTAGATGGTTGATAATCAAACTAATATACTAGATAGTTATAAATATATCATTTCCTGGATTTATGGTGTATCCTCTAAACCATGGAAATGTTCTATCTGCTACTTCACAGTGATGTGTTATTATATCAAGTTATCATTAAATGTTTCAAATATATTCACAATTATTATATTATAGGTCTTATTAAATTATATTGTCATCTATCTGAAAGACCCATTACAGAGTTCATATAGGAGCCAAATACTTTAGGATCCCCAGGGGGGAAGGGGACAAGATTGCTCAGGTCTTGATCTTCAAGAACCTCTTGTAAAGAACTAGAAAATAACAAAAATCAATGAATGTGATTTAAGTGAAAATAATATGTGCAAAATTAATACACTTTTTGTCAAATAGTACAGTAGTGCTAGACAGGCCCGTAGCTAGGATTTTTGTGGGAGGGTGCTAATTTACAAAAAGTGGACCAACCATACCAACCAACCAATCTGGGGATTGCGATATTTGAAGAATCTCTGAATATCCGCCATTTTGTTTGCCTTCTAAAACTTCCGAACCAAAAAAAAAGGCATCGTACATATCTGCTTGGCAAATTTCTCGAGAAGCGATATTTATAGAGGATCGTAGTATCATCAGATCTTGCCTAAAAAGCAGACCTTTTCATCACGTGGGGGGGGGGGGGGGGGGGTGCAGACGCACCCTGTGCACCCCCCTAGCTACGGGCCTGCTAGATAATGTGAAACTGGAGTATTTGTTGATTGTGACTCTCCTACCTGCAGGTTGAATAGAACAGACAGTTGTCCTTAGCTAACTGTTTTGCTAGTTCAAATTGATGATTTCCCATAAGTTCTTCATTGACAACAACAATAAGATGGCGTCCAGCATGAAGAGCTTCAAGAGTTGTTCCTGCTCCTAGAAAATACAATATCAAGAATTATCATCATTGTCACAATGATTCCATTCATTATCAGCAAAAAATCAACTTGATAGCAGATCGAGTTGCAGGGCTCAAACTGGTTGCCTGCCAATGGCCAAATGCCAGGCCAATTTTAAGGTTTGTCAGGCAAAAATAATTCTGAACTGCCAAATGGATAATAAAATTGCACTCAAAATTTACTGGAAATTGTCTTTCACGGTTTCTGCATCTGCAAGTGACAGGCCAAATTATTTTCTTAGTTCGTGCCCTAGAGTTGTGTGCTAACATTGGGTTGTGTGCTAAAGTGAGGGAAAACTGTCCTGGATTGGAGGCAGCCATTTTCCTGCTCTCTGTGTGTGAAGTAAGTTGTCCAATAATTTTTTCAGTTAGTGGACTATTATTGACGTCATTCATCCAAATAGTGCTTTCAATTATTGGACGATTGACGTATGTCTTCCAAATTTGGTAATTCTTAGCATGTTATGAAAAATTAACCAGGCAAAATAGACCAATCAGAAACAGAGAAATATTTTGAGTCAATAATAAACTTTATTAGGTTCCCTAGATGGGATCGTCATACCTAATCTACAAATTATGAAAATATAAATATAATATGACAAATTGAATGGAAAATTGAATATAATAAAAAAAATATTTTAAGATTCAATTACCTGCATGACTAATGACTAGAGAAGCCCTCTTTATATCTTCTGCGATTGAGTCTTTATATCGATAAAAATCCACACTGAACTGAACATTTGAGTAGGTCTCAGGCTCAAACTCGCCTCTTCCTATTTGTAATAACAGCTTTTTGTATCCAAGTCTTCGGAGAACCTTATAAAGCAAGGAAAACAAAGCTGAGTGGAAGGCTAGTTAGTAGAAGCATGGATAATAATCCATGGTAGAAGTGGTGGTGATCTTCTGAAGTTTTGATATATTTTATAAAAGTTAAGAATAGATCTATTTGTAAGAAATGTTTAGCGTAATACAACAATTAACGATATTACGTTTTATAAGTACCTCACATATTGTGGGGCTTGAAGCGGTTTCAACGAGCCGATCAAAACTTGTAGTACCAACAGTCACAAACACAATCTTCTCCTCGTCCGCCATCTTGTTTACTGCAATACATTGATCAGCGGTTTGTTTACAAGCCCACAGTCAGGACAGTCAGCGGAATTCTTGCATTTATTTTATTTTTGTTTTTATTAATTCAGTTATTTTTCAATCTTAATCATTTAATAAAATTGTATTACTATAACTAATTTTATTGAAGTAAGAATATTTGACTGATTCCATAGAAATCGGAAAAATAAATTTAAATAGGAACCAATATTATTTTATTGATCAGAAATATAAATATTAAAAGCTATTGCTTATTTCATAAAATCAGTGTTTTTTTTCTCAAAATGATCACTTTAAATATCATTTCAACTTTTTTTCTTTTTGATTTTTTTTTCGATCAAGCGGCCTCGCTTCAATGTACGAAACCTCGACCTGACGCCACCTGCCTCGTTCTCATTATGCAAATTAGTTCACCGAGATCAAAAGGTGGTAAAAGATGCAGGCTGGCCAAAAGTGATGGCTGAAAGTAAGAAAGAATTTTCTCCTTCTACGTGTGTTTACACAAGCTGTTACTGGTAAGATTAAACAAGAGGCTTATCCTTATTATCCTAGTTGAGTCTCAGTGGATTTTGAAACACAGAAACGCTTCTAAACTCATGTTTTTCAAACGTAATTTTGGCTTGTTGTTGTGATGAAACATTTTTTTGGATACATCATGAATGAAGTTTGTTTGTTCTTTTCATTTTGCTGTAGGTTTATTTCGACAGACAACTAATATTCATTAAAGCAGATATTATAATTCTTCATGTGTTAAGTATTGCTTAGGATTTAAGGTTTTCGAGTTTATATTTTGGTTGATTTATCAATGAATTTTGACAATGTTATTGTAAGTCGAATTATGCGGGCTTTTCCTTCAGACAAGTGCAAGTAAATCCACTTCGGAAACCTTTATATTTTATGATAAAAGTACCGTAATTAGCGTTATTAACACTAATTAGAAATGAAGAAGTCAATGGTGTGTCACTTAGTGGACATTTACTGACGTTTAGACGCGTAGCAATGACTTCAAAGTTGATGTTTTTATTTCACCATGTTTTTGGCATGCAAACCTAACACGTGTGTTTGTACAAATTTGTACAAATATTTAAAGAATGAATGAATGTATGGAATTGAAGGGATAAATAAAGAAATAAGATAGGTTTATATTTAAACTTTTAGATTCTCATTCATTCAGTTTGGATATTTTAAACAATATTTTGATGCTTCAAGAAGAATATAATATATTAAAAATTTTGCTAACATTTTCTTTGTATTTTCAGTGAAGAAAATGTGTGGAAACTATGTGAAAGAATAAGAGATGAAGGAACCACTGATTTCAATAAATATTTTGTAGTTTTTATATCAAACAATGGAAGGCATGTAAGTATTGCAACTATAGCTTAATTGATAAGTTGCTTAGTTAGGGGGACATGAAGGTTTTGGTGTTGTGGTGTTGGCCTTTTTTTAATGCGGTGTTGCGGTGAATGAGGCTCAAAAGTTGCGGTGATGACAAACCTTGCGATGTGCAGTATTTACATTATTTTATGTGCGGTGTCCGGTGAAACAGAAATTTGCGGTGCTGGTTGTCATCGGTCTAAAAGGTCCTGCATTGTCTCAATATGCTATTTTTACCTTTCGATGTAGCTTACTGCTGTAGTATCAGTTTTCTAGTATTTATTTGTAATTCAAAATTGCATTAAAAGTCATGTACTTGAATTTACTTTTTCATTTAAAGTTTTGTATATCACATGACTTTTAAAAAAATGTGGTTACAGTGTTCCGTTATTTTATTTTTTGTGGTGTTGCGGTGTTGCGGAGTTCGAGCTCTCCAAATGTCCCCCTCCTTAGTGGTTAAGTTTCTCACGTCGCTGTTGTCCAGGTTTGATGCCTGGCTATGCAGGCATGGATTATATGTGAGCTGAGTTTGTTTGATGAGGTGTCCTCTTCAATGCCACAAGGGTTTAACGGTTCGCAAGTCTTTCTCCCTTAATTACCAAAAATCAACATGTGTGCAGCGGCATTGTGTGCTAAAAATTATATTTAATGTCTAGTAATTGTATCAAATAATTTGAATATTAGCTGTTGGCTTGGGAGATTCTGCAGCAACTTCCTGTATCTCGACAAGAAAAAACAGTGATAACTTATCAATGTAACAGTTTTCAGCAATCGGTGTCTGTTCCAAAATGTATATCATGCTGTATATTTAGTTTGTCCAACATAGCAATAGTAACTAGGGAGACAGAACAATGAATGCTAGATCAGTGAATTGAGCATCTAAATATTCATTGACTGTTTGAGTCAGCAGAACTTAGTTGCTAATGCACACTTAAGATAAATAAATATACTTTGTCTTCAGTTGTAAATTATGTATTATATTGTAGCCTGACTTCAATAATATTGTTACTTTGTAGGTGCCATTATGGATGCAGAAATCAGCAAAAGATACCCTAGCCCCAGTTGTCTGGGTAGGTTTTATTATTTTGCTGAGTGAATCTGACTTTCATTCACTTCTTGGGCATGAACATGACATTTATTCAGTCACTCATCTTTATTTTACACACACTCAAAGAAATAGAGATTAATAACATGGGCATGCAGAGATATGAAACTTATCTTTGAGTGTTCAACTCTATATCGAAAGATATCGATATTGTACACAAGAAGATAAATTTTTTTATTATATAACATATAGTGGTATACCGAGTGATATCAACTAGATAAAAAGCCTATCCTAAACCAATGAACTTTCAAAATATTTTTTTTTTCTTCAATCTGTTATATAATAAACAGAACATTACATGTGCGCTTGGAGATATGAATTTTATCTTCTCGTGTTGAAAAGATATCCCACTCATTCGCTGCGCTCACTTGTGGGATATCTTATCAACACTCGAAGATAAAATTCATATCTCCACGCGCCCATGTAAATATCCTCTATGTATCTCCAAACCCCAGTGCATGAATCTCTTTGATAACATACAGTGCTTTGATTAAATCAATAAATTATTTCACAATGTTGAAAAGATAGACATGTGTGATAAATAGAAATATCAACTCTGGATACATTTGAAATCCCTATAACTCACTGTATGTTCTATAATAATATTATGGTTTAATTAATTATCGGAGCATAGTATTAATTATTGGAACATATTATGTTCTAATTTATAGGATTACCATGTCATTTTAATCTGGAAAACACCTGATGGTCGTGTGCTGGTATATGATCTGGACTCTATTCTACCATTTCCGTGTCCTTTTGAACAGTACATTGAACAAGCCATTCAAACTGACAAACAACTCAAAAAACAGTTTCACAGGTACTTTGCCCTCATAAAATGCAATTAAAAGTGTCCTGCTGATGTTATATTACATTACAGTTTAAGCTGCCGTCAAGCAAAAATAATCATTGTACATTGCCTTTCATAATTACTCAACCACAAACATTTAAATGCCAACATATAAAGGCATTTAAGCTGCTGCCAATCAAAAATAATCATTCTGCACATTGCCTTTCATAATTGCTCAACCACAAACATTTAAATGCCAAAATAAAAAGGCAGTTTAAGCTGCCGTCAAGCAAAAATAATCATTGTACATTGCCTTTCATAATTGCTCAACCACAAACATTTAAATGCTAAGTAAACGTAAAAGGCATAAGCTGTCGTCAGTCAAACATAATCATTCTGTACCTTTGATATAGACTGAATCGCATTGCTATGTACGTTTCCATGCAATTTAAAACCACTGAGAATAATCACTTTTGTTCAGAAAATTTATCATGTGATATCAAAATACATAAGACAAAGGATTTTATTCCCAAAAGATTTGAATTGTTAGCCAATTTGGTATATTTTGAATGACAGCGGATAAAAAAACCCTTGCACACATTATTGCCTGGTCTTCGATGGCCACATGATTATGAACGGTGATGTAATTGTAGTCTATATATAGTTTTCTTATCTATCCTGTTAATTGATTTCCAGGAAATTTCGAGTAATACCAGGAAGAACATTCTTACAAACATTTGCATCAAACAGATCACATATGAAGAAATCTACTGGTGAATGGATAAAAGACCCACCACCCTACCCTCCTATCAGGACTGCAGGTAATATGTCTCTACTAGGCTTTATCCCACATCAATTATATAAAGTACAGCCAATCAGAATGCTTGAAAGGCTTTATATATTCAGCGTTATTCAACTGCCTCTTCCCATGAGACATTGCAGGTTTTCTATTTTATATGATGTGGGATAAAATAGTTATTCAATGTTTTCAATATTACACTCTACACTTGTATTTTCTTTTCATACACACTTGTCTAAAGGCTCGTGTGTATACTAGAAAATACAAGTGACTTGTGGGATCTTCCACAGTATGACACTCAAAACTATTGTATAAATAGTATGGCTACCTACAATAATGTTCAAAGTTGTTGGAAAGGAGGAAAGAGGGGGAATGCAAATTTTTTTATAGAAATGTTTTTTTCTGTCAAAACCAGGTGATGCCCCCCTCCATATTCATTTATTGATTTTTTCATTGATCCATTCATTCCTTTATTTATTCGCCAATTCATTCATTTGTTCATATATTAATTCTTTCATTTATTTATCTTCAATCCATTTGTTGTTGTTTCTTTACTGTTTTAATTTTAAAGAGGTATTTAAAAATAAGTTTGTAATGCTTAAATTACTGATTTCTGGTGACGTTTTTGTCATTATTTATTTGATGAGAATGATGAGAATGACATTATACGTGCTGCCCAGGACCTGGATGCCTGGAGACTTATTGCAGACGACCGCTCCAAGGCGTTCGACCGATGATGATGATTTATTTCATGTATTAATTCCTTTATTATAAATCTTTCAGAATGTGTAATGAACTTAGATGACTTTATTGATATGACAACACAAATGGGTGAAGGAGAGGTGATGGACTATAAATCATTCATAAAGAACTTCAGCAAAATAGAAACGTAGAACCTGAAACATTCTTCTATATTGTATAAAATGTCAATATTTCGACTACATGCAACCATCCTCTTACATATGGACATGCAACTCCTTTATGATCACTACTAGGTCATTGGTCTGCACCTATTTCTCATATGGACCATAAATGTGCGGAATGATATTGGGGTTAGTGATCAGAGGTAAAAGATATCGGTTATGCTCTTTGTAAATTTTCAAAAAACACCCCTAAAAGATACCGGAAGTCCATTTTAAATGATTTAAAATAAGGTGTTGCAGGGACAAAAACAAAAAATATAGAAAGTGTGGAAAATGATGGGATTTTCTTTTTTTGTTACAGGCTATACCAAAATATGTCGAATTTGGATATATTTTTCAATGTTGGTACCCTTAAAGATACCAAATCTCTTTACCCCTAAGAAATATGAGGAGCATACCCGATACCTTTACACTCCCTCTTGACAAATCAGTACTAATAAGATCATTTGTCTTGAATCTGTAATGTGTCAGTAATAATTTGTTTCACCACTTTGATGGGTGTATTCTGCACATACAAGAAAGCGTTGGGTTTCATGTTAATTTCTTGATTGAATTTTAACCAGAGGAAAAGTTATGTTCAGTTTTGCAAGAATGACACCATTTCTGCTATTTGTAATTAGGATTTGAGATAAGTGTTTAATTAATGAATTTTATGTCATACCACTCATGGACTATTGTTTAATATAAAGTAGAGTACAAATATTATACTGTCCCATGAAACAAGTAGTAATAATAAGTACTAAATAGTGCTAATAAAACAATAGAAAACAATAGAATTAGCATAAAATATCACTATTTAGTACTATTTATGTTGCACGCTTTTAATGTTTGTACTCTTCCATAAAAATATTATTAAAATAATAATTAATAATCAGTTTTGATAATAATAATCAGTTTTCAATAGTGGTACAACTGAGTTGAGGCAAAGAGTGAATTCAATTAATTTACAGTTAAACGTATATGATTGGTTAAATTGAACAGTTTGCATAAACTTGTAAAATGAAATGTTTGATTTAGCAGCAATAATTTTAGATTTATAAATACAAAATAGTTTAACATAGACGATATGCTTAATAGTTTGTTATGCTTAAAGCTCATTTTACAGGTTTTTGATAACTGTACTATTAATAGATTTATATTTATTTAAATATTTTATCAAAGCTTTAGTGCTGGTTAATGGTCTTGATAAAATACACCTATTTCCAAAAATGACATTAAAAACAATGGTTCATTTCAATGAAAATAAAATGAACTTGAGGAATTGTGGGTAAAACAAACTAGCCCTCAATAATAATAATAGTAAATCTTTATTGGATAACAAATAAAGCAGAGCTTTTCTCCAATCTGGCTCCCTTAAAAAGTAATTTAGATGGTTTCAACAACTAAAATAATGACTAAATATTTCATGAATATGAACATATATTTTAGTTCTTGATAAGGATATTGATTGTTTAGCCTTGGACACTTTGTTGATATATTGTGATCGTACGCATGTGTGAAGATTCCTCTCAGACTTGGAATAAACACACTGAGTAATGATTGTTAACATACTAGAGCGATTTCACATAATGCATTTTAATATGATAAATGAGTAAAATAACATGCTAATGATTTGTTGCCAAGATTGTCATGTTTATATATAAGCAATTTGTGATAAATTGCATGGTCATTCTTGCGAAGCTCATTATCATGTTATTTTACTCTTTAGCATGTTAAAATGCGTTATGTGAAATCGCTCTTTTTTTCGCTTAACTGTATACCCATAATTCCATAGTGCTTAGATGTATGATCATAATAATTCCTTGCAATTTTTGAATCGACACTTCTTATAGGGGCTGTTTATATGAAGGCGAGTTGTCCCTGCTAGCCAGGATGACTCTATTGTTTTGAGTCCCCCGGTGAATACAAAACAAAAGAGTTATCCCGGCTAGCAGGGACAACTCGCCTTCATATAAACAGCCTCTTAGTTATATAATTAAGTTTGGAAATAGGTGTTTCTTTTGGGCTGTCTTCGTTCACATGCAGTTTAGTTTTGATTGTCTGTTTTGTGAATTAGTGAGATTCGACTGTATAGTATAGAGTTTCTTATATAACAGTAGAAAATGTATTTGTAAAATATAATGATTTCTCTACAACATGTAAATAAACAACTTGCTACGTTTGCGTTGTCTTCTGTGTCATTTACAATCCCTTATCTGATCTGAACATAAATTTGTTTGAATCCCCAAATAATGCCTGTCTCGGGTCCTTTAAAAGTCGTCGTTATCTAATGCGTCTTAGTACGATTTAAGGCGATTTTAGAAAAAAATATAAGAAAATCAGAGGCGACATAGGGCAATGCGATGTAGGGCGATTTAAGGACCCGAGGCAGGCCTCAAATAACGGATCAATCTGACTTATTAGTATCCATGCCATGAATTGATATCGTAAATAATCCTGATCAACATTCTTCCTCCTTCCAACTAAACTCTATTCCTTACTGCTTCTTTTCTCTCTCTAGTTGTGGTTCTTTCTCTCGGCTACTTTAATCATTAGGAAAGCCGGAAATAGTGCTTTGACAAGGTAGTTTAAAGCACAACTAGACGCATAACTGCGTGAACTCGGGCTTCATTACGATTATATAATCATTTTCTTGGATTAGCTTGAAATGATTTGAAGCAAAAGGTCGTCCTCCTTTTCTGTTTGGTCCGTTCCTTCAGTCCGTGGTCCGCTTGCCTGTAATGCTTTTACCTGGATATCGATGTTCGGTTCGTGCAGTGATACATGCGAGCTCAAAGACTGTCTAGAAACAGTGTTATTAAAGTTGTTCTTGCAAAATAAACGCAAGAAAAAGCAAGATAGATACTAGTCACTAAAGCAATTGGTGTTATATTTGAGGCGATTTAATTTAGGCTGTTAGATGTAGTTTTCAGAGAGGCTGATTTCAGCTGTTTTATATTTGTTGTTGTCGAGCTTGACCTTGAGTTTAAAATCGGTCACGTTATCTATTACTTTCATCGTTCAACTGCTAGATAATAGGTTGAAGCGATTAAGTTTAAACTTAAAAGATTTGCGTATAAGTTTGTTGTTCTTTGCCCAGAAGCTAAGCGCTCGGCAATCGCCAATCAATCGCGGATCTGAAGCTTCTATGAGCTAATAGTATAGTCAATAAAATTAAACTATTGACAGATACACTCGTTATTTTAATCAAAAATATAAAATAAATAATTACAAGAAGCAAAATATTTACCCTAAACATCACTAAAGTATTATACTGTTGTTGTCTTCACTTCTAGTGCGCTGTATCGTACTCTCTAAGAATGCTTACAATACAGTTAAATATCCAGTAGTATTTAACAGCTTCGTCCTTTGTAACTGGTTGTGAATCAATTCCATAGCATTATAGCAGGGACGATTTCTCGATAAATTCCATCATAATAAGTTGGCTCGCTTATTTGACCCTTTCCGAAAACATTCGACATAAACTTAAGTGTAATTCTACTGCGAATCATGTGGAGTGAGCGTATAAAATATGAGAATATTCCACCTAGAAATCAATCCTTCGACGAATCAAATATCCATGTGCTCGTATTGGCCAGTCTACGCATGCGCTGTGACCATACGCATGCGCGGTGACGACTAGACGGCGTTTTGCGACCCAAGAAAAAAAAAAAAAAAAACAACATTGAAGCCCATTTTAAGACTCGGGTTTCCTTTGGAAAGCCCGAGTAATAATCGTTGACAACTATTCGGTCATTATTGGGGTTTTATCATTTATACACCTTTATACACAAAGTAAACAAGATGGTCAATAAGTAAACACATAGCTACGTCATTTATTAGCCTACATATTTAGCCATAATACTGTACAAAGATTATTACCAATTGCATCGGAATTGAATGTTGTTAAAACATTTTATTTAAGTAACTTCGGTAAGCCAGGAGCTAGGAGAGAAACTAAAAGCACGTGTAGCCGACGCCTACATTGGCGGAACGAACTTCTATTAAGACAATATGCCAACAGTGGAATCCTTCGCGTTTATTCTGACAATGACTCTCTTCGTTACGTATGTGAGAGGTGAGTGTTGAATACAAATCAATGATTATAATATTGATTACTGTAAAACTGTATTCGGTACGTTAGGGTATTTGTTCATCATGTGTTGGGAATTGTTTAGTTTATATACTCAATCTTGTGGATTTGTTCTTCGGACTATACACCGCCATACCACGTGTAGAACGAACTATAATTCCATAATAAAAAGAAGATAACGTAACACGCGTTTAGAAGTATCTAGATAAAATACAAGGACAGAAAATGGTATACTTTAATTTCTCTCATTGAGGGTAGATAGATGGGAAATATGGGCTAATGACTGATCCTTCCAAAAACAAACAGAGCAACTGACATATGTGACATAATTATTAGATTTAGTTGTAGATTAAATTTGGTTTGTGTGCTCTCACTATATGAAGTAAACAATCAATTATTATACCGCAGTCCATGTCATTATTAACAATGTCCACCAACACATTGACACCACAGGCAGCCCATGCAGCTACAATCATGTTCAAAATTGTTGGGACATTGTCACATTAATTTGATGAGCGTTTTTGTTTGACTTTTAAACTAATAAATAAAATGTATCAATTTGATGTGCAAACCCCCCTCCCCTTAGAGCAATGTTGATTGGCCTTTCAAATGACAACCGTTTCACATTTCCATAAATCAACATTGATTCGGGGGAGAGGGGGGAAACGGAAAAATGTCATATGCATAGAAACATTTTTCATATAAAAAAAAACAGATAATGTCCCAAGGTATTTTGCACATGCATTATTATAGGCTCGTAACTAAGAAAAAAAATATATCAGCTACTTATGAACTAATATTTCTTAAAACGATTTATTAAAAACAATTTCGCGACTGACATGTGGCATGTCTACCTATTTAAAAGCTTCAACTGAACATATGAAATAATCTTTGTTATATTTAGTACAATCTGTACTTAATTGGCAAGGAATGCACGAAACAATTATGTAAGAAACCGAATATATACAGCTATTTCAAAAACGTAGAATACTGCATGCATACTGAATAGTGCATACTGAATACTGCATACTGAATAGTGCATTTCAAGACCAAAATGCATTTTGGGTCATGCAATATTGTTTGAATTAACATATATAATGATTAGTGCAATCCATTCAAAACAATATATGATCTAATTATGGGGAGTGAATATCGCTGTATATTTATTTTGTAGTTCAAATTAAGGAGACCCATAATGCCCTTTGGGTCTTGGAATGCACTATTCAATATTCTACGTTTTTTGAAATAGCTGTATACTTTATCTACAAGTCTTGTGCCATTCGAGGGTTATAGTTCTTGGCTGTACATTAATTGAAGTTTTCGAAACCTTTTTTTTTTTATGCGCCTTTTCAATCATTTGCTAATTGATATATCATGACACGTCAACTTTTTTTGAATCTTCTGTAAACCGATAATTGACGCTCAAATTTGATATAATCATCTGTTATTTTCAGCACAGTCAAATTTTGAGTGTTGGCTCTGTTCAAGGGGCGATTTGTCCATCGTGAAATGCGATACAAACAAAGTACCACAAGTTTGTCCAGACTCCATGAAGCGATGCCTCACTTTTAGCTATCTTAACACCTCAAACTTTCGCGTTTATGGAAAAAGCTGTACCTATGAGAACTGGTGTGAGAATAACTACTTTTGTAATGATATCGCCAGTAAATTTGGTGGTACTGATTGTCGCCAGGATTGTTGTGATTCTAATCGTTGTAACTACCAATATGGGTTTGCAAGTACGGCTGCACCAACTACTATGGTCACTACCCCTGCAGGAGATACAACTACAACTCCTGTTACTTCTCCTGCTGGGGATACATCTACATCGCCTGTCACTACCCCTACAGGGGATACAACTACAATACCTGTCACTACCCCTGCTGGGGAAACAACAACATTTCCTGTCACTACCTCTGCTGGGGATACAACTACATCGGCTGTCACTACCCCTGCTGGGGATACAACTACATCGCCTGTCACTACCCCTGCTGGGGATACAACTACATCGGCTGTCACTACCCCTGCTGGGGTTACAACTACATCGTCTGTCACTACCCCTGCTGGGGATACAACTACATCGCCTGTCACTACCCCAGCTGGGGATACAACTACAAGAAAACCATACACATCGGTGATCAATATGCCGACAATTGACCCCGCAGAAAACATGTGCCCGATAGATAGTGCAAACTCCAATGTATTCTGGGAAGACGAGGGAGAGGATTGTAGTTGGGTAGATTTGGGAGTATCAAATAGCTGCAATATTTGGGTAATGGTTATATGTATTCTTTGCGGAAGTGCTGACCTTTGGGTTGAATTAATTTTATAGCTTCATATATAGTAGCTTGAGAAAACAAACGTTCTTTTGCGGGAAAAGGAGGAGCGAAAGAACGTCAATACATGCAGTTGTTTTAATTATGTTACCTCATGATAAAATACAATTAACGGAGCCTGCGGAGAACGTCGGGAAGAAAATCATGTGATTATTTTCACTGTCACAATAGCAAATGCGAGGGATAAGTGTTGCTTATCGACTCAAATATATTCTCTTGAATTGATAGCTATATACAGTGGTACCTCTATTAATCGGTCACCCATTAAGCGGTCACCTTCTATAAATTAGGCGCGGCCACAATAAAAAGTCCCAAATCTATTCTTATATCTATTCTATACCTCTATTCAGCGGTCAACCTCTATTAATTAAGTGGCCACTTTGGAAATCCCGAGGGTGACCGCTTAATAAAGGTACAACTGTTTTATATTATAGAATCAGTATAGAATCAGCATAAGGCAAATGTGGACAATACATGAATTAAGCGAATGAGAAAACCGACGCTGCTGTTTCGCTATTTCCGGTTAGGCTAACTCTGACGATAATGGGGGGAGGCCATTAGACTGCGAGCAGTCCCTATTTTTCCCTCCGGATTCAGAAAATTGGGGGCGACGAGTCCTCCCCCTTTTCGCCTCCAATCCCCGCTCGTCCGTGTTCCGTGTCCTCGGAATCTAGAGGGAAAAGAAGGGACTGTTCGCAGTCTAGGAGACCATTTGTACCGGGGGATACTCCCTTTGTCCAAGTGGTAGGGATGATCGGCGCTCCTTTAGGGTTGAAAATATACTCTGTACGTACCTTTTAGGGTCCCGTTTAGGCGTTGACAGTTCTCTAAAATGCGTACCTTTTGGGGTCATTTGCGAAATCGCCACTGCCGATCACCCCTATATCACTTGGACAAAGGGAGTACCCCTGTATCAACATATCATAATTATATGTTGGAATAATCAATAATTAATATGTTAGTTAATATATGCCGTTATTCGTTTTCAGTTCTAGTCAAATTATTGGCCCGAAAGAATTTCGTTCGATTATTTTTTTGCGCGCGAATCCGTGCCGTCAGCTTTTCATAGTCATTTAAAATCTTCTCTAACATGTTTGCGCAAACAGTCAGTTGTTCATATCCACTGACAAAGGGATCATCCACTGACAAATACTCTTTTATGTCCGTTATTATTTCTCGTTTTGTTTTTGGTTTCTTCTCTCAACCGTTGGATGTGTCGGAGAGGTCAACCTAGCTAGCTTCATTTGCACTGTGTGACCAGCACAAAGAGAACCAATACTGTAACAAACTAGATAGGTGTGGTACCTTCAGCTTTATTAACGGCTCTAGCTTCAGAATCTACGCTAAGAGTTGCACAAGTACAGCATTATACAGCGGCAATAACACATTCTGCAACTGCGTACCAAATGGAGGGAAAGATTGCCGTGTGCAATGTTGCGATATGGAGCTTTGTAACTTTGATGTTGGATTTGCAACTACTGTGGCCTAAGCGACGACAACTCAACAACCTACCACTACACAACAACCTAACATTACACAAGCACACACTAAGCTACTACACAACAGCCTACCACAACACAACAACAAACCACAACACAACAACCAACCACAACACAACAACCAACCACAACACAACAACCAACCACTACACAACAACCCACCACAACACAACAACCAACCACTACACAACAACCTACCACTATACAACCACCAACCACAACACAACTATACCACCCACAACACAGCAACCATCCACTACACAACAACCCACCACAACACAACAACCAACCACTACACAACAGCCCACTACAACACAACAACCATACTATACAAGACAACTCATCCTACAGCTCTACCAACCGAGCAAAAGTCAACCCAAGTCAAGATGCATTAGGTGGATTGGATAGTAATTTTTGTGATTGGGTAGATGCGTCGTCGAGTAAATTGACAACGACTCAATTGATTCTACTGATAACGCTTCTTATATGCTATGAAACACGGTAACAACATACCCCCGGGGGGAGGGGGAGGGGGAGGGGGGTTATGAGTTCTATAATTGGATTATTAAATGAAGTTCCCTTTAAAGTTTCCTTGTGTAGTTTTTATATTACACTTTAAAACAGGTATCAGAAGCGAATATCAATGCGCTCTTCTCTCCTTTTTCGACACCCTAAGAGATACCTGAAAATACTAATTTTCTATATCAGATATTTTATTGTTACTTTCGAAAGCTTTTAGCAAAACTTGTATATATTTAATTAAGTTATTCTATCTACTTAATTTACATCTCAAGCCTTACCTCCCATTTCTAAACACTTTCCCCATGCTCTCTACATTTTTGTTTCGTTGAAGTATTTCAGTCAAAGGGCATACAGGCTGACAGGTTTTTCATGTCGACTTAATTCAAGTCCGTAGAAGTCTTTGTTTGATTTGCCGATGTTAGCATGCATGTTCATGTGTATTACCTACCAAGGTATTTACAGAAAAACAAACAATATACGAACCCGGTCAGGTCAAGAGTACTTTCGAGAACAACAAGGTTATCGACAAGTCACGACTTGTATCTCGACACAGTTCATGCTGGTCAAAAACCCTTCTAAGTACCTTACATTCACTATTGTACAGTTATGATGGCCGCCGCTTTCGCACAAAACAAGGGAGGGGTTTTGAAAATTTTGATTCTGCTTGTGGCACTATCATACATCGTCCAAGGTAAGTCGGAAATTAAAACATCATCGTGATTTTTATAGAGCGTAAGTAAAACTAAACGCAATCGAAGCGTATTCTTACTCTGTTACTGCGTGCCCGCGCTATGGCTCTCATAATTGAGGCAATTGAGGCGATTTATGGGGACAGGCTGAACATTTCACCTTCTTAATTATCCGTTTTTATTGGCTAGGTGCTACTTGATAAAAGTTATGATAACAAATCCTTTAAGTCAAAAACGTCGTTAAAAATACTCTTTCTGTTAGCCTAACCACTAAAGTCATTTGCAGCAAGACTGGTTTCTGTATATGGTATATAAATTATCATTGTTATTGTAATTGCTATGTTAAACATGATTATTATTGACGCAGTTTATTAATTTAGGCTTTGGAGAATTCGTTTCAGTCAGGCAGGCCCCGGAGAGCAGATTTCGAATGACTGTGAAACGTTCAGTGCCTTGTGCGCGTGTCTTGCGCCGATCGTGTTTTTTTTTTAAGAATTTTGATGTGCCTTACCGTGCCTTGACCGCGTTTGTGCCGTGAGCTTTATATTGTCATACGACTTGTATCTGCTCTGTTAGTGGTCGTTGTTATGATATACTAACACACCAACATTTATTCAGTGTACCAAAACAACTATTGTCCAAAAAAAGGTTCTTAATTTAATTTAAAAACATTAAAAAATATCGTATTAGCTACTCAGTCAACATCAATTTACAAATGCATTCACACGAAAAACGATGCCAAAGGCCAAACCCAAAGATACCTTTTTGATAGGTTACAATATCATCCTTCAAAATTAATGCGCAAAATTCAGTGATTGATATATAGATTATCACATTTCTAAATATATTATATAATAAAGTTTGACTGTCTCTTTACCGCCTTTTCGGCCATAGATCTCAATATTGTTTAATACGAAATTCCTGGGTCATTCAAGATGGCCCCATATTTAGTAGGTTGATATCAGTAGCTTTCAAAACCACCCTAAATACTTTTTTTTAAGTAAAAGTCTAATTTTGGGACTCGTGTATGCTCACGTATATGCGCTCACAACTCCAGCCCCATTTAGTAATAAAAGAAAAGCTTCACATTTATGAAACCGTACGTAGAAAGATCTGAAAGATGCAGAAAATCACTAGTCTAAGAATATGAATGGTGTTGTATGCGTAACTACAATTCCTTTCGGTCGTGCAGGAAATTTATTTTCAAAATCCCCACCCCCCCCCCCCCCCCCCTCAAAAGTCAAATGGTCCACCCCAAATCATGTCTATTTTAGATCTCCGCTAGTAGAGTGAAGTCATTTAACCCTTGAAAAAGATGTTAGACTAATATACCTTAGCAGTCTCTAATTCGATTGTTTTCTTAATTTGTGTCTATATTTGACACAGCTTTGATTATTTAATTTTGTTTCACGGGTTTTATGTCTTCATTCTAATCCATACAGTAATTTGCAAAGTAAACTGATCAAACAGCCTGTCACTATACTTTTACGCAAGCGAATTTTGTAACTCTCCTGGCAAAGCTAAAATATTTACACTAATACTATTATTGCAGTGTCATCGTTCAGTTGCTGGATGTGTCCAAACGGTGAAGCTTCGTTCGAACTCTGTGACAAGAAGAAAATCAAAGAAGTGTGCACGTCAGGTCTAGATAGGTGTGGTACATTCTCATATAACAACAATTCGAACTTCAGAATCTTCGCTAAGAGTTGCACAAAAGCTTCATATTGCAGCGGCAATAACACATTCTGCAGCTACGTACCAAATGGAGGGAAAGATTGTCGTGTGCAATGTTGCGATACGGAGCTTTGTAACTTTAAAGTGGGATTTGCGACAACAGTGCCCCCAGTAACAACCCCTGTGGAACTCCCTACAACAACTCAACAACCTACTACAACTCAACAACCTACTACTACAATTCAAAAACCTACAACTACCCAACCGACTACCACAAATCCACCACCGACATCACCTGTAAATCCAACAAATGATGGCCAGGATGGTGATGACATAGATGACTGCAGTTGGGTAGATTCACCCGCCCCTCATTTAACTAGTAATATGATGAGCGTGACGATCGGGTTATGGCTTCTTACCGTGGTCGTTTACTGAAACAACTTCATAGATTGTTACGTTTACTTTGTAGATTACATGCATTTCACGCATACACTCGTTTGGAATAACTTTAAAGAACATTTATATGATTCAATTAAAACCTCTTTACTTGGAAGAGAGCTAGAGCCATCTTGAATCGATCTCTTATAACACAATGTAAATTTATCACAAACGGGATGATTTTCAATTGAGAATAGAACGTTTTTAGTTCACAAACTCGTCTATATCTGTACATGAATGTATGAATGTTTGTTTTTAAAAAAATGTCAAATATTAGTTAATTAAAACATTTGTAAAATTTATCCAAGATACTTTACACTCATATACACGTGTACATCTAGAACGTTTTCGAGAATTTTGAAATCAATGTTCATTTCTGTTTATTTTGTACAATTAAATATAACTTTGTTATTTTAATTCACGAAAATTCTTTAAGATCCGGTTGTCAAGAACACGAATTAGTTTTATATAAAACAAATAGGATTTATAGTTACAACAAATAAGTCTTTTTAAGAACATGAATTACTCGTTCATCAAGTTCGTTTACGTGGTTTACACAAATAATATTTAGCTATTATTTAGAGGATATCAGCAGACGAGTTCTGCATATGCACAACATGTACAGCCATAAAGAAAGAGTTCTAGATATGGTCCTAGGACTACTCCGCAAAATCTGCCTATGCAGGTAGAGTTAAACTCTCACTGCAAAAACGGCTGAGTACTGAGATACGACTCAGTATATTGAGTTGATTAATCATGCATTCAGGATGACACTTTATAGTGAGTAAACCCAACTCATTATTAAGAGTAAACATAAATATAGACGGCTATTGAGTACAATGTACTCAATATATTGAGTTGAACCTCACTTTTACTCACTATTGAGTTGGGTTAACTCACTATGAAGTGTCATCCTGAATGCATGATTAACTCAATATACTGAATCTCTCAGTACTCAGCCATTTTTGCAGTGTATATATACATGATTGCGTAGAGCTACTTGGATTTGTTCTGGTATAAGGAATATGCATATGTAAAGTAAAGTGCCATATTTTATGTCGCCCTCGTCGGGAATTTTTAAAAACACTTTATTCCTAAAATTAGATACCGAAAGACCTTTAATCGAGGCGTAGCACGATTGATTTCTAGCCCCTAAAGGCCGATTTACACGGCACGATTGTCGTGAGCGACTTGTAGTATACGACTCAAATGGGCTCCAATTCGTGCCGCGTGTAAATGCCCCTACGACTTGCCTACGACTGACGCACGCGACCTACAACTTGTAGTAGGATTTTGAGCCAAGGATCAAAACCCTACGAGTACTTGTCGTAAGAAAATGACGTGAGTTGTTCCAGTAGGACTGGAACTAGTATTTCGTCCAATCACTCACGATTTTAGCAATGGCGTATACGAATCGTATACGGCTAGTCGTGCGCGTGTGAATGGTACCTACTACATGTTGTAGGCAAATCGTATACTACAGTCGTAGGTCAAAATCGTATCGTGTAATCGAAATACCTCACGCTAAAACATATAATCAATGCTATTTTCCCTTTTCGACACCCCATAAAATACCAAGAAATGTAGCCTGAGAAAACAGACGTTGTTTCGCTCCTCATCCCCCCGCGAAAGAAATGTCGAAATTTTATTTTTTTTATTTATTAAAATACCCTTAAAGATAACAAATCGCTGAGCACCAGTTCGAGTTTTGAGAGTACTAGGTCGAAAGTTGAGAGTACCATGTCGAGAGTCGAGAGTACCAGGTCGAGAGTCCGAAATATGCAAAATTGAAAAATACAAAACTAGGAAAAATGAAAAAAACAAAACAAAACAAAACAAAACAAAACAAAACAAATAAATAAATCAAAATCTTCTTTTATTTTTTGTATTATTCAATTTCGCATATTTTGTACTCTCGACCTGGCACTCGCGACTCTCGACAAAAAAACAGACTCGTGGACAATTAAGTTAGACTAAAATAATACTTTTCTTCATAAGCACAATGTTGCTAACAACCCACAGTTAATGTTAATTATTGTACCCCTTGTACATGTCAATCTTAACAATACAAGACTTTAATGCTGTTGACATTCCTATAGAACTACGCGAGATAAACATTTAGAGATTGAAGTTCAGTAGCAGGACACGCATCTACAGATCCCACTCGTTCGTTCGTTTATAGACTTGAGGAAAATGAATTGCATTCTCTCTTTGGCTTTGGTTGCTGTTTTTTGCTTTAGTTCAGGTATGAAAATGACAATATCAACATATTGAGCCGAGTCAGTGTACGTTGTGTTAATGAAACTTTAGGTGTAAATATAAGGAGGACAGGTCTACGTGAGTCTTACAATCCATCATTGCACATTTTATCTGGTTAGAAATAATTAAGCTAAAATAATGTATTAATACATATGTTCCATATTTTTCGTTACGTACGTATACTTATCGCTAAACAAGAATTGTAAGTTGCTAAGACGTTTGATAAGATAATTAGGATGGCATGCATTGTTGTTTTCAATGGATTTTAAGAATTGAAACAATTGAATAAAAATGTACCATAACAGTGAGCTGCGCCGACGGTATGTATAATGAAACAGGGTTATTTCGATAAAAGAGAATGGCCCTTTAATTTTAAATTGATCGAGAAACGAAAAATGGCATTTTTTGTGGCCGTGAAACGTGATTCAAATGAGTCACCTCAAAAATCGTGATTAACAAGATTTAGTCTCCGAGATTCCACATTTAGCACAAATCCGTGAAACGTGATTTGGTCTATATCACTTCGAGGCCAAAATAGATCGTGATATAATATTCCATAACGTTTAGGATTGTCAAAACATGTTATGAAATTATATTATATGCTGTATACATCACATTTCTCAGCTATATACAGCGTAGAGTCTTCATGTATTATACGTTTTGTTTCGTGAAACGTGAAACGCGTTTTTGCTTGCCATGAAACGAGATCCGAACATCCCCCCTTTACCCTCTGATTGTTATGTATTATTTAAACTTAAATGTTTCATATTTTTGTTTTGCGCAATTCAAGAACTTAAAACCTATACATTTTTAAAGCACATTGAGCATTCACGTCGTTAAAGAATGCTGTTATTAGAGGACCTATAAACAAATAGAATTGCTATTGTGCATCGGTGATGTCATTTTTATATTAGTGTGTGCATGAAATTAGTGTATACAGCTATTCAGTTCAAAAAACGTTGAATACTGAATAGTGCATTCCAAGACCAAAGGGCATTGTGGGTCTTATTATATTCTTAGTGCATTCCATTCTAAACAATATACAAGCTAGTTATGGGGAGTAAATATCGATGTATATTTATATTTCATCAAAATTAATAACTAATTATTATATATTTATTTCACTTTAAACAATATTTTCTGTCCCAAAATGCATTTGGGTCTTGCAATGCACTATTCCGTATGCAGTATTCAGTATTCTACGTTTTTTGAAATAGCTGTAATTATAGTCTATATATAATTGACGTTGCACAACAAATTTAATTAGCTATAGTGCGAGCAATAGCGATCCATGCATTTAAATTACGCGAGCATATATTACACTTGTAAACATTTGATAATTATATTATATTATAACAGACATGTATTTTCAATTTAAAAATTTAATAGACAAAATTAAATCTGCCCGGTCGATCGTGAAAACTGAACAGTAAAATCATTATCAACGCCATCATTATCATCACCGCTATCGTCATCACCACAATTATTATTCTCGATCGTTATCATCATCATCGTCACCATCATCACCGCTATCATTATCATCATCATCATCATCATATTTGTTATCACCGGCCATCATCTTCATCATATATCATTATCATCATCCTCTTTAATTTTATTCTATTAATACAATAGTATATTTCAGTAAATGCTTTCCGGGTATAATTTCAGCATCTGCTCTCGAGTGCTGGCTTTGTGGAAATGGTGGAGGCTCGTCCTTCAAGGAATGTGATTCAAGACGAACCGTACAGAATTGCTCAGAAGACAAATTCCAAGAACAAGGAAAAGGTCCACTGAATCGATGTGCTTATTTCTCGTTCTATTCGCTGGCGAAAAAGGAAAGAATCTTCGCCAAAAGTTGTACTTTTTCGTCGTATTGCACTGATACTGGAGATGTGTTTTGTAAGAATGTTCGTACTGGGGCAACCAATTGCCAGGTATACATAAATGAGATGATAATGGTGGTGGTTATGGTTATGGTACAGTGGTGGTACAGTGGTGGTACTGTGGTACGGTGATGATGATGGTACTGTGGTACGGTGTCGATGATGGTACGGTGGTACGGTGGTGGTAGTAGTGGTGGTACGGTGGTGATGGCGGTGGTGGTACGGTGGTGGTGGTGGTGGTACGGTGATAGTACGGTGGTACGGTGGTGGTGGTAGTAGTGGTGATGGTACGGTGGTACGGTGATGATGATGGTGCGGTGGTACGGTGGTGGTGATGATGGTGGTGGTAGTGGTAGTGGTGATGGTTCGGTGGTAAGGTGATGATGATGGTACGGTGGTGGTGATGGTGGTGGTACGGTGGTAGTGGTGATGGTACAGTGGTACTTTGGTATGGTGATGATGATGGTACGGTGGTACGGTGATGGTGGTGGTGGTACGGTGGTGGTGATGGTACGGTGGTACGGTGATGATGATGGTTAGGTGGTGTTGGTGGTGTTCTTGTTGTTGTTGTTGTTGGTGATGGTGGTGATGATGATGATGATGGTACGGTGGTGGTGGTGGTGGTTAGTGAACAAGAGCATATAACTATGAAACTGTGCATGTTTATCAACACCAGCATATGTTGTATGCGATCGCCGTTCACCGACAACCTTTTTGGAATAGCCACCCAGTCATCCGAACGGCTCGGCGCGTGATCGGCCTTGGGGCGTGATTGCTTGGAGCAAGGGAAACTACGCTCCAACAACCGCGTGAAGACCTTTTTATTCATCATAAATCCCGCTCCACTGCAGTGCATCATCATAATCATTATTATTGCATACATTATTTTAAGAAATTACAAATTCTTATTTGAAGGTCCAGTGCTGTGAAAATGACAAGTGTAATGAAGACGAACAGTTCCAGGTAGTAAAGACCTGGCCAACACCAACCTCGGATCCTCAGTCTAAAGGCACGACCGGCATGTGGTGTGACTGGAAAGAGTCCGACTCAGATAACGCTGCTTGTGGTGTTGTTAGTGCCATGGGTGTAATAATAGTAGCCTGTGTGCTGAGTGTATGGACCGCTACAGTACCTAACTAGATTAGGACAAAAAGTATGGATCAAGTGTAGTTTTTACGTATATCGTTATAGTAGTCCTTGACGTCTGGCATATGCATAACTGAAACACGCTGCTTGTGGTGTTGCTAGTACCATAGGTATAATAATAGTAGCTTGCGTGCTGAGTGTATGGACCGCTGCAGTACCTAACTAGATTAGGACAAAAAGTACGGATCAAGTGTAGTTTGTACGTATATCGTTATAGTAGTCCTTGACGTCTGGCATATGTATAACTGAAACCAAGGGGGTGGGGGTCAGTATCGGGTATATGCTAGCGTTCCAGGTTTTTGGACTCGAATGAGAAAAATGAAACTGCTACTCCTCTTCCCTTTTTGTTCTCTCTCCATTCTCCTCGCGCAAAAGCTCGGAACGCCTGCATTTCACTAGTTTTATATAGGCCAGGTATATGCTCGTCGTATATTAGGAGTAAAAATCAGCGATTTTGTATCTTTTAGGGCATTAAAATTGATTTTTTTTTTAGATTTCTTGGTCTCTTTTAGGGTATTGGAAAAAGAAAAAATCCCATCGCTTTTCAAGTTTTTTTACGTTCTAGCTAGCTATATTCTGATCTCGTGAATTTATTCATATGATCCCGAACCCTCTTAATTCTGTGATTCCTGATTCCAGCTGGTTTGGACTATGTGATCCCCGATCCCAGGCATGTGATCCCTGATCCCACATCCCTCGTCACGACCCTGTCTGAAAGGTCTTTGAGGTTTGTCACTATAGCAACATGGGTATCAAACTGTCTACTCCAGAATCGCGTTTGCTGTTTGTTATGTTTATACCCCAACTCTGTTACCAACAGAAATACATAGCCGTTAATTTCATTTTCAAGCACTTAAGAGGATAGAAGAAGGACCCATTTGTGAGAAAATGCAAGGAGTTTTTATTACAGGAGTTCTAATTCTGGTGGTTATTGAATCAGGTAAGACATGGATGTTTATGAAAATGTTTTGCAGAAAAGAGTCGCCCTCAGGACCTATTTTGAGACATAAATCTGATGTTGAAAACTAAAGGTTTCCTTTTACAAAAGATCGTAAAAATATCGTATTTTAAAATAATGATTGAGTTAAAATGTTATTAAAGAATCTGTTTTGTAATAGAAGTAATTGTTTGCGACTTACGAAAAACAGATATGTCAGGTTTTCAACATGAGAATTGACTATAACACTTGCTCTGCTAAGATTTGAATCAATTTGCAAGATGATATAAGGAATGTGTTTTAA